>JADGIL010002198.1:4113-22417 GCA_020352625.1 Cactoblastis cactorum
CACTGTATAAGCTGTGACATCGTGGGAACACGTTTACAGTTACATGGAGAAACTCAGTGTTAAACTTTTCATTTATTCCTCTAGTTACGAGGTCGCTTTTGAATATTATAATTTTCAGTATTATACAAGCATTGAGCAAAGGAAATTCGCGTATATTTTATTTTAAGTAGGTTAAAGGCATTAACGATAAAAGATAGTGCGCTTTCTGGTTTTTATTCTATAATCTATAGAAACTGCGAAAGCCTGTCTATCACGCTTTGCGAGCTAAATAAATTATTGCTAAACCGATTTCGATGAAATTTAGGATGCCCTAACCGAGGATCAAACCCTCTTGGTTCAGAGGCAAGGACATTACCACTGGGCCTACGAAGTCATATTATTATAAAATAGATAATTGAGAGAAAATTCGTGTTTTATTTTTAGATAACATTGATAAAGCATGTACTCAAGTGTAGAGAACAGTCGCGTTTATATAATTTGTATAAATGAAATAAAACAGTCATTAGTGATAAGTAAATGTAAGTTTAGTTTAGATATAAATATTGTTTTCGTATTGTGGTTATCTTGTTTTCTGCTCATATTTATTAATATATTTTTAATGACCGCAATTTCTTTAAATTCTATCGAATTGATTACAGCTACCGTAGGCATAAATATAGTTGTTACTAAGGAAGCTGCCGTAAGATTTTTTTCAAAGAAATTGTAATGTAATGGTTTTACTTAGAAGTTATATTGTAAAGAAAAAAATGGCACATAAAATTTTATTAAGAAAGCGCAATCTATCTAGTCAAAAGTTAAATTTAAAAGAAGAATGATTTATTTTTTTCTAACTAAACCCTTCTGCATTTATTTATTTTTTTAATTGACAGCGAATGCATCGCGCGTTCTCTGCAATCGAATTGTTTGCGGGCACAAGGTGGCGGGTCACGTGGGCTATACACGCGCGCTATGTTTTTGTTGGCAGCTTTTTGAACGCACGCTGTGTCATAACGTGACTACAGTCGTTACATTTTATACCGTGACTCCAGGCTTTTGTAGAGTTATCTCATGAATCACGACTTTATTAAAATTTTTGTGTATATGTTAAGTGTTTATGAAAAAAAGAACAATAATATTATGTTGTAGTTTTTGATAGGTTAGCAAAAAAAAATATGTCTGCGATGTTATTTTAATTTTAAAAACATGACCACATTGTTTGACTTTGAAATAAAAATTACCATTATTTAAATAATTATTTTGATGTGATTTTTCAGAAAACTTTGAAATATACATTTTACTGTCTATTTGTCATAACTCTGTTAGGTCACAACGATTGATCGCACGTTTATTTTTGAGAACACGACTTTATCCTAAAATACCACGAAAGTGGCGCCAAAGTAGTAAACTAATAAAAAAAATCAAGAACGTGGATCCAAACTTTATAGTAGCGGCGTACGTATCTACTACACGTCACTACAACTAGACGTCGCGTCGTGATAACGATTTGATAGGTGACGAGTACTGATATGACTATTGACTAGTTGTTCCGACACGTGGCGTGACTAAATAGAACGGCTATTAGGAATAAAATGACGTTAATTTTCTAAAGAAAACCATTTTTTTTTCTAAAATTAACATCTTGTAACATCTGTTTTACCTATGTACCACAAGATATTTTGAATTTTAATTTTGAATATATTTTAATTTTGGAATGTTGTCACGTGCCAGTAGTAGTACCTAAATGTTTATGTAAATTGTGAAACTTGATGCGGCGGGAAATTTTTAGCAAAATTGTGTCTTTTAAATAAATTTTAAATGTTTAAAATAAAAGTATTAATATTTATTCAGTAATTAAACATTCACAGGTACTTTTTCACGTCTACATTTTTTAGACATTTACATTTATATCTCAAGCTAACATACTTTTAGTATTTAGGCACCATTACTGCTGAGAAGAAATGCCGAAAAAAACTCAAGCAGTTTTGGTCCCTATCATGCCAGAAGGGCTTGATTATCCATTTAATGTCTATATATGGTATGGAGCCACTGCTAGTGGTGTTATGGAGCCACTACTTGTAATGGTGTGGAGCCAACTACAGGCTTATTTTTTAGCCTGTAGCACAAATGGGCCGGCTCGTCCGGTGAAGTACCACACCCCCACAGAAGACCGATGCCTGAATGGCGGTTATCAGCCGTCATGCTCCGTCCGGTGAGTGGATGAGCCGGGGGCCCAACTTCTCCGCCCTCCCCAAATGGGGAGGGCGGAGGTTACAGGCCAGCAACGCTTCTGTAACCACACGGGTGTTACAGTTGTTTTTTTTTTTTTATGTCATAGGGAGGCAAACGAGCAGGCGGGTCACGAGATGTTAAGTAATCACCGCCGCCCATAAACAACATACCACTATATGGGCGGCAGTGAACATTTAACATCACGTGACCTGCCTGCTCGTTTGCCTCCCTCTGACATAAAAAAAAACACAAGTTGAAGCGAGACGAAATATCTATAATAAACTTTGGTATAGGTTTTAGTTTTCAGTTACGGATGAAAAAGCGGATTATTAACAACTTTTTTAAAACTTTCAATCCTGCAGATTTCATTAATCGCTTCAATTTATTTTCAAAGCCTTAGAAAGTCGTACAAGTCTTTAAAGAGCAAAAGAGGGTGCAGAAGGTGCGGGTGAAACGATGGTGACAAATAGTAATAAAATAAAAGAAGAAAATAAGACAAAATTACCACTTTATGCCGTGTCTAAGTAAAGATTTCATGGCTTATCACGAACAATGCGGTCATCGATCGATAATGCCATGTGACTATCGTCAAGACACATATGTATAAGTATACGATTATTAATACCGAACTTTTACTTATTATGTGATTCTAGGGAAATAATATCGAATATTGCGAAGTACAGTCAACTGCATGTCAAGTTGTTCTGCACGAGTCTCTTTGCTTTGGTAACAGTGATGAAATTACAACTTGGGCAGTTTAATGTGCTGGCGATGTTGGACCTGAGGCTTTTTTTTCTATTTGAATACCTTTCACAAGCTCTTTAATTATATTATCTCAAGCTTTTTTAATCATAGTCTAAAGTTTCATTCTACACCGCCGGTACTTTACATCTTCACACCGCCTCCAACTTGCCTCACTTGAACCTTGTAGTTCAAGTGAGGCCCTTCGTGGAATACTGTTTCCACCTCTGGGCTGGGGCACCCCTGTATCAACTCTTCCCCTTGACCGCGTCCAACGTCGAACGATTCGAATCGTCGACGACCGAGACTTCACCAATCGATTGGACAGTCTGGCGCTGCATTTTCTACCAAATCTATCACGGGGAGTGTTCTGAGGAGTTTTTCGAATTAAGACCCGCTGCAGACTAGTTTCATACATTCCGTCTGTACGAGTGGCGGTCGACCACCGTACGTTTCAACAGAAACATTATTCCACATACGACCTCACTGTGTATACGTGTAATACGACATGTACTACACTGTGTAATACGACATCGGAACCTTCAAGGCGTATAAATCTCTTAAAGGCCGGCAACGCTCATGTGACCCCTGGGTGTTGCAGGTGTCTATGGGCGGCGGTGATCACTTAACATCACGTGACCCGCCTATTCGTTTGCCTCCCTCTTTCATAAAAAAAAACTTGATTTCATCGCTTGATTTGCATGTGAGGATATTATTAGATCTTATTATTCATATATTCTTTAATCAAAAAGAATACATACTTATGTAGCTATGCCAGAAAGGATAGGATATTTTCATCATTTATACAAAGCGTTCCATCTGTATACATAATACATTATGTACATACCTATTTATACTGTTTAATAAATGCATTTAACAGAAACACCTGATAATTAAGTGAAATGGTATTATTCCGGTGTTCTTTATAAATATTTAGATTATTTAGGTTATTTTTTATTAAAATTAAAATTGTATAATAATCTTCAGAGACATGTCGCCAGAAGTTATTGAAGTAACTTGATTATACTACCATCTAGTAGGAAGTTTTTGAACTAAGTACATGAGGAAAAATGCACATATTTATATAAATCTCTTTTTTGCAGGGTCTCCGTTAACTAGATTGCGAGAGGCAAGACGCTTGGAGAGACTCCAGCGTTTATCATCTCCCGCTGCGACTGAAGAGCCCGGGCTGCCATGTCCCACTCCAGCCGACAAGGTCGCCCAAAACAGGGTCATCCTCGAACTGGCCTGGAGAACCATAGCCCTCATGCACAAGAACAGACTAATCCAACAAAAAATCATTGCCTTACAAAAAGAAACAGCGGAATTCATCGCATCAGTTATGAGCAATCCGGAAAACAGAAGGCGGTATGTTGAACACGTACGACTCTATGGCATCCCGAGAGAACTGCAGTTCCAAATTCAAACGTTCAAAAACACGGTTCCCGTCAAAATAGAACCTAATATTTAAATTCAAATTGTGATTGTTCCGACTGATTGTATAATTCTTTTGTGCCAGTGTGATCGTAAATTTCATTCGCACGCGCATGTAAATGTGTCTTTACCGTGGTTATTTGTAGGTATTTTTTATTATGTGTGAACATTTTATCTTGTAGCTTCTTAGTATTAAGTATTTTAAAACAGTTAATCAGCATCATAAAACGCCTTGGAACGCACATAGTTTTCTATATAAAACTCGATTACATGTACATATGTTATGTATTTTATCCTTCAAAAACGTTAACTTTAAAAGCTTGTTGGTTCGTATAGTTTTAAGGTGCAAAATTAAGTCCCTTTATAAGATCAAAGAGGCGTCATATCTACTGCTCCTTCTTATATAAAATATGCTTTATTAACATTGAATATTTAATCAATATTCTAAAGAATATGTAAGTAAAAGTTTGTCTTTATGGATTAATAAGTCTGTTCGATGAAGCTTAACAACAATGTAAAACAGTCCCGAGAACATGATTTTGTTTGTATGTTACGGGGCATGTTACTAAACATCGTTGCAGCAACACGTATTGTGCGACATGTTGTGGGACAAATTGTCTACTAGTGTATTTAAGCTTTTAAAGGCGATATTTTAATCTTATTAAATCATTTAGGTCACATTTTAGGAGGTATCTGTAAAGCTGTTAATTTTTAAAAGATCTCGTATAATAGGTTCCTTGAAAGTATGAAAGCAAAGCAAAGGGAATTTTCTCATTCAGCAATAAAAAAATTAATGCAGTGTCTTAAATTCAATCGTTGTAGTTTTTGTAGGATACTTGTTTCATAAACATGTGATTTGGCGGTTGTTATTTGAGGCTGTAAGTGTTTTTATTATATATATTATTTTCGTACCGTTTCCATATGAATTCGATGTTGTAACTTGTATTGAGAATCGCTTGAGTACTCAGTAATACCGCGAATATCTGTAATATTATACGTTTGCGTCTGAAACACACTAAAATTGTATGTGTTAGGCATTACTGAGTTACTCATAACAAATACTATGTAAGGTTTATCTATCTATAAATAATGTATATTTTGAAGTCTTCGTACACATTATTTTAAAATTGCCATTCTGATATTTAAAAAAATCTTTCTATACGTAAAGGTGTGTATTCCAATTTGTTATTTACAAATTGTTTATTTCGAACAAGTTTTACTTTTTGACATACCTAAACATAAATTATGATTACAAAGAATTGTTTTTTTTTTGTATTCAATTACCCTAAAATAAACATTCTTTTTCATTTAAACACAGGCTTCATTTAAACACATTTGAACGAAGACTCAAAATAAAGATTTTAAATACTCTTAGAATAAGTTAGTTCATAATTAATTTTCAATAATGATTTTCAAGTTTATGACTAGGTCTTACGCGAATCAAATTCACATAATTACTTAATTTTTTTTTAATGTTTTTACTTGTATTCTAAAGTCAAACATTTAAAAGTCGAAAGTTCTGTTTTGTTACCTGTATACTTACCTATAATTTTTTAAAACCGCTCTTTCATTTTCTTTCTTTCATTTTCTCGGCATTTTCTGTGAACTTGAATTTGTAAAAAAATAGAGAAATACCGACGTATTAAACCTAGCTTCAGTTGCATTTATCGAAAATCAAAAGCACAGATCTACCATAAACTGTGTTCATTTTTAACTATAGATCTATGGTTTAGGTAATTTATTACTATTTTCACTTTTAATAATATATATTAAGTATCATATCATACTTTTATATATGGATGATAAAAAGACTCGGTATATATATATTTATTTACCAAAAAGTATTCGATAATTTTAGGTCTCGCTTTTTATTTTATTATTTTATATAATGTGATGATAATCTTTACATTATTTTTTATTTATGCAAATTTAATATTTCTAAATTCTAATATATTGAAAATTTTAAAGTATAATAATCGGTCTAGATAAGTTGTAATTGTATAAAGAATGAAGCTAAAGCGTATTAATTTACGCGTATTTAAGCGTATAAAATAATACTTAGGGAGATACATGTACCTCTATTTGTGTGATTAAGAGCTGCACTAGAACTGATTTTAATTGTTAAAAAAGTCATTGAAGGAATTAAAACAACATTTTCACTTAATATTACTTATATATTATTACTTATAAATAATAATTTCGAGAAAGTTCTTTGATTGAATTTGCAATAAATTTGGGTAGGTTGATGCGCTGTTGACTATACATATGTTTATCGCTTAATGTGAACATACTATATGTACATATATTATTGAGTTGTAACGTATTCATCCTATGACGAATATACCTCGCGATTTTTTTGCTTGTTTCATCCTATATCTTATCCTAACTCAATCTACGTTAATTTGAGCTGGGTATGAGTTAGGAACAAATTATAGGATGAACTAGGAAAAAAGAGCCGTAGGATGAGTCGTTAGAATATAAATACGGAACAACCAATACTATAGACTATAGTATCACCATATGAAAGGCCAATAAAAGCCTTATGTATTGCACAACACTCCCTTTTGTTAAAGCTTTGATATACGCTTAAAAATGGTTATCTTGTTTAGTGTTAAGTTATATTTCTTTGAAAATAAACTAGTCTTTCATGAATACCCAATCTTGGCAGTATTATTTTTCCTGCTTAACAGACTATTTCATTTATTGTTGCATTGTATGTTCAGTACCACCACTCCTGGTGGTCCTTGAATTGAACTAGTTGGGAACCTGACTAGTATTAAAAATAAAACATCAGGGTTCTGATATGCAAGTCTTCGTGTTTAACGTTTAGACAGTGCCATCTAGTGACCGTTTTTAAAACTACAAACTTACATATTGGTTTGAGTAAAGATTTTGGCATAACTGTTATTATTCTAAATGTGAAAGTGTGTTTGTTTGTCCGTATTTCACGTCAAAATCGAACAACGGATTAGTGTGATTTTTTAATCACTTTTTTGTCTCTTTCTATTCCCCCTCCAAAATTGACGCGAGCGAAGCCGCGAGCAAAAACTAGTACATACATCATGATCCAGCCTTATCCCATATTGGTTGGTAGAGACTACTTTCTCTCACTTACTGCGGTCCTGACTTACTTCCTTCGCTTCCTCCATCGTCCATGCACTTCTGACCCACCCTTTTATAAGAACTTCCTGTATCCTGTATTTCGTTTCCAACGTATGTGAAAAGTAGGCTATAGTGAGAAGATTTTCTACATTGCAAATATATTTTATATATTTAAAAATAGACAATCCGCCTGAAATATATCTTCTAGCAAAATATTTTATTTCGAACTTATACTTTTTTCTAAGTACAATTAAAAATAGAGTTTCACTTCGTTATACTTAAGAGTTAGACAGAGCAAAGTTTGAAAACTACCCTCCTTTTTTGAATCCGGTTAAAAAAATCATTTGCTAACTCATAATCAAAATAGTCAAAAATATTCCTACCAACATGCATATAAAATGAAAAACATTTCCATTACGTTTTTACCACTAAACGACTAGGTTTTTATTAATAAGTATCTATATTTATTTATTTGTATTTATTTTTTCCACGATTGAAGCACACCATGGATTTAGAGCTAATGGCCAGAATCAACCGAAATAACACTCGGAAAAGAGATTTTTTCCTCAATGAATGCTGGAAAAAATTCGTCGAGAATATCTGAGAACGAAGGTTTAGGTAGTGACGGACTCTTAACCGGCTAAAAACCAGCACTCATTGGGCGTCAATTCGATACAAGAATATTAAGTGTAATTTTACATTTCTCACCAATTCTCTCCAATTTCGCCAATATATCGCTAACTGGAATTTCTTATTGTTAAACGGAGGCGGTGTGAAAATCGTACGATGCTTTGAACTGCTTTCTCTTGACTTCACACAATACAGAACGCATATTGAACGTTTCAATTTTGTTCTTGTTCAGTAGGCAACTATTATGTACTTTCATGCTGGTCTGGCAATAGAAAAACATAGAATGTGTTAGCTGCTTCGCGTAGATCACAGATCACCCCCAAGATTGTAAGTCTGTTAGGGAAAAAGGGCTTAAAAACAGAGGATTCATTAAGAATCCATCCATCAAGAAACCCATTCAACTTGCCTTGTCACCATAAAGTGTGGCCTTCGAGTCTTAAGATTACAGTTCCTGGCTTCGTCTACTCCATGTATCTAATCTGTGTCAACAATGTAATCTGTAACTTAGCCATATATGTACATAATTAGGTATATATAGTAAGAAACAAGGACAAAAAGGTCGCACGTGTGCAGTTTAATTCGTATGCGTACTCAGAAACCGTATCAATAAAAGATAACCCATTAGAATTTAAATCATGTTTCAACAATCAATAGTGTTTTAAACAAAGGTTTTAAAAGATGTAGGTCCATGTATTCTTGAAAGAAGATGCATATAGCCAATATACATAGGAAGCTAAATTTTATAAATACATAAACCATAAATATATTCATTTAACATGTATTGTTTTAATCAATCAAAATTAAACGACCCTGAAATAATACGTTTCTTATAAAAACAATGGCTCAATTTAGCGGTGAAAACTACACTGCTAGTGACATCTGTTGTGGAGAAGAATTATTTTTAGGCAAAAATACCGCTTTGTAAAGGTTCACTGGATTTTTTACGTTTATTGATTTGTCATTCAAACGTCATAATTATTGTCAGATATACTGACATAAAGATAATAATATCTGTAGGTCAGTTCTCTATGTTCAGTGTATATAGTATAAGTTTCTCGATTTTCTCAGATTTTGTTTACTGAAGTATTAATAGAGTTAATTTTATCACATAATTACACATCAATCGCAACAAATAATAATCAGAATGAAAGCTATAGTTCAAAGGGTTATGAATGCAAGTGTGGCTGGTGAGGTTATATTTACTTCCTAAAATATTTATTCTTAGAGTTTTTTTTTAATTCAATTTTACCATGTTTGTAAATATTCTGTTTCAGTTGATGGCTCAACTATTAGCAATATTGGGCAAGGAATGTGTGTGCTTGTGGGAATATGCAACAATGATACTATTAAAGATATGGAATACATGTTAGTATGTTCTTTGCTGGTCATACAAGTAGAACATAGAATAAAAGATCTTCTAAAAAATTAAATGTCAAATTCTATGAAATGGCTGTAAATCAATGATCCAATTCACCATCTGGTCCCTCATAAAATAATAGTAAGAAGAATAAAATTAAGTATACATTTTCTTTTGCAGCTTGCTTGAACATTTGTACCTTATCAAATATTTATAAATACCTATTGCTCGTATTTTTTCAGAGTCAAGAAGATCTTAAGTATGAAAATATTTGATGATGAATCAAATAGAAGATGGAAGAAAAATGTTGTAGAGAAGCAATGTGAAATACTATGTGTCAGCCAGTTCACTTTGTACAATACTTGGAAGGTTGGTAAGTTACTTTGTATTTTTTTTTATGATAAACTAGCTGATTGGCGAACTTCTTACTGCCTAATTGACATTAATATTTAAATGATACTAACACTACTCAATTGTTATATTGTTTGTGTTTTGCCTCCAGTAACACTTAAACTTTATGGAATGGTATTAAAGTTCAAATTGACTTTTTAGTATTATTACAAATATTTTGTATGGGAATATAGAAAAATGGGAATTATTTTAAAAACAAAAATTAGCTAAACAGGTTGAGTCATTCTCAAGTTATGCACTTAGCAACACATTTAGTGATCCATTTTTATCTATATAGACAAAGAAGTAGGGTGTATACTATTACATATACATATTTGACAATTTTATAACCTTGTCCCATTATATTTGGGTCCAGTACTGCATGCTTTTATATATTTTAATGAAGATACTTTTTACAGGGTACCAAACCTGATTTCCACCATGCCATGCCTGGAGAAAAGTCTAAGGAGTTCTATGAAAAGTTCCTGCAAATGTTGAGAGAACAATATCAGCCTGACAAAATCAAAGGTGGGTACAAAAAAGCAGCTAGGTGTGAGTATGACTCGCATACTTGAGGATACCATCTAAAATATAAACATTACTATTTTTTGACCAGGTAACAAAACCGCAAATAATAAGCTTGTAATAGTAAGTGTTTTTATAAAGACAAATCACACAAATTAGCCCCAAACTAAATCCGAAACTTGTATTACGAGAAAAGATCCCCTATTTTGTATTATTAAAATTATTATTTTAAATTTTTTACTTTATACATGCTCTAATACCTTGCTTTTTGTCAAATTTCATAATTCTAGGTCATATAGGCTAATAGTATATTAAAGGTTTCTTGCCATTGATGACTTGTAAAATTGCAATTTTTGGATCATGTCAGTTTACAAGTGTAATTTTTATTGACGGCTAAAAGAGACCTATTTGATATAAATTTCCACTTGATACCTCTTTGCAGTACAGAACCCTGATCATGTACCATTAGGTGACCCACTTGCTTGTTTACAGTTTATCAGCTCTGCCATTGTTTGAGGAATTATTTCAATATTTTTTTATAATTACTTGGTAGACCTTTTTTATAATTATTAAGGAATGTTATTCCTTCTACCAGAAAACTATTTGAGCGTTTTTAATAATTAGCGTTAATTACGTTCAATAAGTACTGAATAACAACATCAAAACTAATGTTACGTGTATATATAATAAAAACATGTGACATCTAAAGTTAAATAAAAACTTTGATGAAAATGTTATTCTAAGAATTATTTCAGACGGCGAGTTCGGAGCCTACATGCAAGTCTCCATACAAAACGACGGGCCTGTAACATTCTCAATTGAATCTCCCGTCAAAGAGGACAAGACGAGTAAAAAAGATGGAAAAGAAGCATCCCTAGTCAATCCTGATAAAATTAATGAAGATAATAATTGTAAGAATTAAATTATTTTGAAAAAAGAAACTATTTTCTAAACTATATTCTTTTGTTAATTTAATTGATATTTGCAAATTAGATTTATAAATAGTGCGAGCACTAGCTGCGCGATGGGGTTAAGTACATACTTTTATACAACTTTTTACTTTTAAGCATTTATCTGGGAAATATCTAGGGTGCATGTCACCACTATATGGCGTTGTTTATATTCCATTCAAATCTGTGTTTACTAATGTCGTCGTCTGTTGCACCAAATAAAAACGCAATATAATAAAAAAACTTTATTTTGAAATAATGGATTATTATCTATTAACAACTTTGTTACATTTAGGCCTGTGATTATGCGAATCCTGTTAGAATATTAAAACGTTTTTACAAAGATGATATGCTTATCTAATACGATAGTTTATATTATCAACACAGTTACATTACCATTTACGCATACCCTAATACAATGGTCCGCCCATTCATGTTAACAGATAATCTACCAAATTTCAAATCCACATTTTTACATTAATTTCTAAACGAGTAGAAAATAAACAAAAATAAAATAAACATGTATAAAAAGACAAAATAAATGCATTTCTATAAACCATCTATTTTAAAATACGATAATGAAATTCAACAAACGAGATTAAAAGGACTTAAATATTATTAGAATATTATTATATCTTATTAATTCAATTGTTAATTTTATTGTATCAATTAGCCCAAGTGCCGCATGATTACTATTTTCTATACTGTGAGATATATAGACAATATAATCACTCTCTTAGATTGCCTACACCATGCATTATGGAACCTACATCAAAACCAATCAAGGCACTAACAATTTGGTATATTGCTGATACGTTCCTCACTCCTAATTCTCATAATCAATGCGTTAACATTATTCGTAAATGTGATAAGAGTACAATTTCTTACAATAAACAGTGCAGCTACCATGAGTTTTTATGACAGATCACACTATGTGAGCACGTCCCGCTCGTACTACCGAATTTTAGTTCCACCAGTGACCGCCAGTGGCGCTATACTGTTTCTATATAAATTGTTGCCAAAGCGAGACGTGCTTACGTACGATGTTATAAAAACTCATGGTAGGGGTACTGGTCTTTGAATGCCTGGGCGAATTCGACGTTCACACACAACCCTTCACTGCATATCAAAGGACCGCCAAAACTTCTTACACTATTAGAAATATTACTATTACAAAAATATCTATGATCTATTCTAATTATACGAAACTGTTAACTGGGATAGGCTGAGGATTTATTAACAACATATACCCTCTAAATTTAATTTGGACGTTGTCGAAAGTGCTTTGCTACTTGAATTTAGACAAAGAAAGAAAACGGTAGAAATAAATGCATTTTAATCTGCGCGCCAATTAAATTGAGATTCTAAGATGTTGCCACGGTGTTTTATTGGTGTCCCGCTTTCACAACAACTTTAAGCGAGATGCAAATTTAGTAAGTGGTATTAGAGTTTCATTTTTATTGGCGCGTTTTGCCGAAAATACTCTGGACGTTTATGAGTATTGGGCGGCTTTTCCGAGTAGTAAACGGCGTTGATTGGGCTGGTCTTTCGCCACGGGGGTATACAATGGTGGGGGGTGGGGTGATGGTCTACCAGAGGCCAGACGAGAAGCCCCCTGGCGGCACGCGGTGACTGCTGCCGCTGCTTCCGTTCACCGATGTCACTGTGTTGATCTGGCCGTTCATTGATTTGTATCCATCACCGGTTATAGGATTTCCTTCTGAAAAACACAGATAAATCTTTTGAAACATTTGTAATATAATTGTTTTTACTACAAATGCTTGTAGAAATGAAATGAAATTTAATTTGGCGGTCGTAAATGTATTTTTTATTTGCCACTAAATAGCGAGTCACGCCAGGCGACTCGAAACAATTATTTCGCTAGTTTAAAAAACCTTGCTAAATGAGTACTTTAATTGATTACTTTTTTGAGTAACATTTTTTTTAAATCTTGCTATATGAGTATTTAATTTTACGAATGCCAAACAATTTATTATGCATATAAGATAAGTATAGGTACTCAGACAAAGAAAGAAACTATGAATTAAGCTACAGACATAACGTACAACAATCCTATCATGCCTATTTATTAGTACACTAAAAATAAAGAGATTTTAAACGAAACTCATGTCCTAAATAGAAATTTAATTCAGTTTAGATAAATCTACGTGTATAAAATATACATATAATAAGAACAAATATTAAACTCCTATGTTTAAACATAGTCTTTTTTAAATTTTATCATGTGTATATTTTACACATAGTAAATATTAAATTAGTAAAGTACGAAGAGGTACAGCAGGGCTAAATAAATTCTAACGGGTTTATTAGGTACTTGTAAGTTTTCTAAGAAAATAATGTAATAATGAAATTCGAAAGTTAAAAAGATACGTATTGACTACCTGCCTACGTGTAGATCATAGAAAATTATTTAAAGCCTTCATATTTACCTACGATAATCTAATAAAGATTTAACTACAATAAAAAGTAAAACTATTACCTATTATACTTAACACGAAGAAAAATGCGTGCCGTAAGTATTTAAAAATAAGTAAAACGGAAAAGAATATAGATACAATTTTTACAACAACAATGGAAACAACATTTACAACAATAAGTTGACAACAAGCATTGCACATTACTCATAATTATAGTATAACCTAAAATACAGAAAATACAAATCCTAGTATTTATTCATCATCTATGTATGGATCATAAAACACTACTTAAACAGCACTTGGACAAGAGGTCTATAATGAAACGTCCTTACCCAAAAAAGAAGCATTATTTACATAGATAGATACTGTCATCTATACAATATGATAGGTTATGACGTCATCATTTTTAGATGTCAAATGGCGTTATTAATTTGCCAATGATAAATAGGAATAAATGAACAATGAGAATGACTATTTTGTAGGCATTTATTTATTTTTTCAATTATTTCGAATTGTTCCTGTGCCTTGTTTGCACAATTAAATATTCTTTAAAAAGTGTGTCGTAAACCCTTTTTTCGAACTGTTTAATCTTTAGCTTCTCAATTTCAGTTTTAAACTATTCACATAAAAAAACGAATGTGATTTCTTACTGCTTCTACTGGATTTTCAGTTAACATCAAACCTCTTGTAAAAGCGCCTACATCATACAAAGCGGCAAATAAACAAAACGGTTGTGAGTGCTCAATTTAAAATTTGAAGGAACTGTCTTTTGATCTTCAAATAGCAAATAAATTCTTAATTATAATTGCGATATTTACACGAGTGCAAAATTAGGCATTCCTTCATTGAAAATTGAACACCCACCCATTTCTCGTCGGCGGACATAGTCTACATAATACGTCTTAGGTATGAAGTCTTCAGCATGCCGGTCAATATCAAAAAGGTAGCCTGGGACGTGTTTGTGGAAAATTGGCGGGAAACCGGTCAAGGTACGGGGGCCCGGGGCCACTTTTGTTGGCAACGGAGTCAGATCAGGAATTGGAGCATCACGCTCGTATTTAAAGAACGTCAAAGGTGGGTTATTATGTTCAATCAGAAAAGGGTCTATTGGTCCGTCCAAAGTAGGTATAGGATTGTATTTGTAATCTGGCTGCGGTCGCTCTCCCAGAGCTGAAGTCATGCCGACAAATGCGTATGGAGGCAGAGGGTGATAAGGAATTTTCTGCTCTTTCGGCTCATAATAATGCTGAGCTGGAAATGGGGGCCAATGTCTGTCAAGAATCGGTTGCGGAGACAAAGAATCGGGATCAATAATGGGATGATCTTTTTCGGGATCGTCACTTTTCAGACCGAGCAGAGTGTAAGGAGTTTTGGGGGGGTTAGGAGGTCGTCTGCTGGTAGACTCGACGTAGTACTCTGCAGGACGAGGTGGCCAGTGTATGGTGTGGTAGCGGTGGGTGGGTTGCGGTTCTAGGAGGTCGGGGTGGATGGGTGGAGTGTCAGAGTCGGCACCTCGGAGGCTGGCCGCGGGGTGGCGGCGGCGCGGGGGCGGCAGGTGTATCCCGTCGCCTGTCACTGGATTCCTCTTCGGCGGGGAGTATGATGCTGATCATTTACAGAATAATCGGTTTTCATTTGAACCTTTTTGTATCTCACCTAATGAGATTTCGATCTTTTCTTACAGCTAATCTATTTTATAACTTATCCTAGTGTGTATTATTCACGTGCATTCACAAATTGTTATTACAAAGATATTGTAGCAATAATGTTCAATACGTATTTTAATTACAGTAATTTACTTACATACATGCATTTGGAATCTGTCAAATTCAAAATTAGATCATATTTTAAGTTAAATTTAGAACCAACGTTTATAGATCAGTGAGTGACGAGTGAGAACAAGAAGATATGGTATCGTATCAGTTAGAAGCTAGTCCTAGCGTGCTGAGTGCCAAATTAGATTTGCCCGATCATCACGCGAGCGTGCACTTGCCACAGAGTTTAGTGCAGGCTGCATACCGCATCGACGTTGTAAATGTGGAATGGATCATATACTTAAATGTATCTAATTTTCGCTAATATTCAGAATAGCCAGTACTGTATCTATTTTATTAATATACTTGTGGTACCTATTTTACATTTCTTTGTAAGTAGGAAATAGTTAAAAATCCTGATTTAACAATAATCTATTAAAAAATAGACAAATTTTATGATGACTCAGAATAAAAGAAAAAGGAATATTTAATATCTGCACAAAAAAAAAGAAAGAATTTCAAGATAAAAAGGAATCCACACCACATTCAAACGCGCCACTCCCTTAGCGTATCGTGCCACGTGCCTACACTTGAATCGACTCACAGTTTTCCCCGTCGGTCGCCTCACCTCGACTGGGTGTCGACGAAGCCTGGCTTCCGTTGTTCAGTTTTGACGGCGAGTGCGCTGGACTACCGCCGTTTATCTGCGAATCGCCGAACTGGATGTTACTGCGAATGGTGTCGGTGACCAGCGGTGCTACAGAGGTATGTACAGCCTGGAAGCAGGACAAGCGGCCTACGTACAGTCAACTAGTCGAGCACCTCAAACCTTTATTGTTAAAGTAAAAGGGGCGAATTTGCAAGTTGACCATTCAACAGAATTGAACTTGGTGCTTTGGGCTTTCTTGGCGTATGTATATTTTTTAGCGCAACGCTGTTGATTAAGGCTGCTATTACGTTTCTAATAGTTGATATATTTTTCTCCATTTTGATTTCATTTTAAAAACAAGATGTCATATGTGTTATTCGTTTAGCTTTTATATACAAATCTTCTTAGTATACATTTATTAGTATAATTGATATAAGATAGCAGCCTTAATAAGAAAGCAATATAATGATATGAATTAATTTTGATTCCTCTGCAGAATTCTTATCAAAATCATGATCAATGAATAGTAAATGAATAATGATTACACTTTATTTACATGTATAAAAACATTCTCAATTTGTGAATGAAGCTCTTTTGTACAAATTTCATGATATTTATAAAAAAAGATTTATTATTTTCACAAGATAGCGAGAAAATATACAATATCAAGATCATTTTCCGAAAGGAAAAAAGTGCGGTTAATAGTACAAAAGTGATTGAAGCGAAGTTTTCAAAAAAGATAACGCAGAAGAAAGTCTGAAATAAGTTGTTGGTTGAATATGTTTCAAAAAAGGACCAAGTTAGAATAAATGAAGTATTTATGTGAAGAGTCAATATATTTTGAATGACCTACTTATTTTTTATCGGTCTGTAAAAAAATATTTGATAATAAATATGGACTCTCTGCTTGTAATAAGAGCCATAATGTCTTTCATTTCAACCTGACAAAAGGTATTTTTATTTAATACAATAAAAAAAATAGTTTTAAGTAACTAAAATATTTGAATTGTAACAGACTTGGCCGAAAAGTTTATTTAATAAAAAAGGGTCTAAAAACAAAATGTTTGTCATTGAGAATAGACCTGGCCGAAGAGTCTGGAGTGGGTGTCGCGCGGGCGAGTGGGCGTGTCGCGCACGATGCGTGGACGCGACGTGCCATTCTTCACCGGGCTACTGTCGGTGCTGTCCGTGCTGAAGATCTCCGCGATGCAGCTCTTGGGTGCATTCGGGACCCTGGAATTGAGAACAGAATATTTTAAATAATTATCTCATGGTTTATTTGACGACCAGTTGGTGCAGTGGTAAAGTCCTCGCCTCTGAACCAAGTTTGTACTCTGGTCAGGTCGTGATGGAAAATGATGAGTTTGAGGTTGGCCTGGTTGTTAACCTTTATTTATAGTGTTGAGTTAGTATTCCTAGAAAAAATATCTTAACGGGGCTCACTTTTTTTTATGTCAGAGGGAGGCAAACGAGCAGGCGGGTCACGAGATGTTAAGTGATCACCGCCGCCCATAGACAACTGCAACACCCGCGGGGTTACAGAAGCGTTGCCGGCCTGTATAAAACCTCTGCCCTCCCCATTTAGGGAGGGCGGAGAAGTTGGGCCCCCGGCTCTCCCACTCACCGAACGAAGCATGACGGCTGATAACCGTCACTCAGGCGTCGGTCTTCTATGGAAGTGTGGTACTTCCCCGGACGAGCCGGCCCATTCGTGCTACAGGCTAAATATAAGCCTGTAGCTGGCTCCACACCACTACAAGTAGTGGCACCATACCACTACTAGTAGTGGCTCCACACTCACTATTTATTGTATGTTAAATGTAAATTGGCATAGCTATTTAAAGGAAATCCTTTAGTCAGCCCATTAATTAATATTTATAAACAAAACACGTCTACCCTTTGTAAACCCAAATATATCCCTTGAGCACTTATGAAAATAGAACTTAAGTATAGGAAGAAACGATAATGGGGTACATCCCATACCAACCCTAGTGTAACAATGAAAATCGATTGAATGCGGTCGCTTTACGCATCATCATTGTCGTTGTAATTTTTTCTTAATTTAACAAAATGTTCTATGGTTTATGAACGCGGATACGATTTTGGAGAGGGAACTGTCATTTTGA
>JADGIL010002207.1:341-10549 GCA_020352625.1 Cactoblastis cactorum
TACTATTTTTCTTTTGTGTTTTACTATTAGATTAGAAGAAAACTGGGGATGCTATGAAATAATATTTTGCGATTAAATTTGCTTTCGTTTATATTTTATTACCATTTCGGAGGTACGTCTCCAATTTGTACATCTATCATTACATATGACACAGTTAATATAAATGGGATAGGTAGGTAAATTCATTATTTGCTTTGAAAATATTCAACAGTTTCATTTCGTTCAAGTATTCTGAAAATTTTGAGAGTATTCATTTAACTAAGTGATATTTATGGCATTAAATACTTAAAATATAACAAACTACCTTTTGATACTTTTACAATTTAAGTTAATATTGATTAACTACACATCGACAAATACGACGTCGGTAGACGATGAACGGACATAAACATCGATTAGTAATACTTTAAAGGCATCTAATTACAATATTTTATTATAAACTAAGTATAATTTGAATGAAATTAATTTGACATTTATAAAAACAGATATGTAGGTTGGGAATATACATTATTTTAAGATGATCTTTGCTAATACATGCTATATTTTTGAACAGTATATTCGAGTAATATTATAGTTCATATCTAACTCCTTATTAACTAGATAATTTCTTGCTAGGAAAGTTGGATGATCATGAAGAGGTGTCAGACTCTATCATTACAAAAGCATCTTTGGATGGGTCTTTGAGACCTTAAGTATAATAATTACAAGTTTAGTCAAGAAGCTGTAAAGCTAAAATATCACCTAATCCTCCGTGTTTGAGAGAATCGCTTTTCTAGTATACCTACTAATGAATTTTGCTTAGCAAACAGGCTATTTTGTATTGTCTATGTAGATTGTAGACCGTTTGAAAATAATTATAATTAATAGCACCAGAAAGAAGGAATAAATAATATGTAGGCAGCAATAAAATTGAGTAAATATTTAAATACTATTTTAAAATACATAGGCATGTTATAATAAACTAAAATAAATAGTAAGAAAAATATTTAAAAATAATTCCATAAATAGGGCCAAATATTATGTAATTAGTAATTACATTCACAATTTCTGCTTGCACCGAATTAAGCTCAAAGACTTAAACTCAGTTGCAATTGATTTGTCATCCACGAGATTAAATTAATTACTATCTAAATAAAATTATTTCTTAAACTCTACTACATATTTACAAAAACGCACGTCATGTGCTAGCTGCCGACAACAGAATGGGCAACGCGTATCTCTATAATCATTTACATAATATTAGATATAGTTATGTAACAACTTTCATCCCAAAAACAGATTATAGTCAGTTTTGTACAATATTTCCATATCATACAGTTAAAATTTCAGTTATGCTACAGGAGAAGGTAAAATGTCAAAAAAGTTCATTGGAACATTGCATTATTAATTGATATTACATTTAGATTAAATGGACTTATTTACTCTAAACTCAAAACGTGAATATTCACTGAATCCTTTATACTTTAATATAAATGAAAGGAGTTGTAGGCCTATAATATCTAATTAGCTTTTGTTTGAGACAAGAACATTAAAAAAATATTTAATAATTTCTAGTTGAAAATGGCATAAGAATGGCCGTCAAAACTTTGTTATGTATGGACATCTAGAAGATTTTATTATTTGATACAAGTCTCTCAGCCGTTATGTTGCCTTTGTCGATAAATATTTAGTCTACATATTACTCAGTCTCATAATTGTTGGCGGTGATCAATGCATGTTTAAGTTACAATGCGTTGTTTTAGTCCTCGCAGTTCCAACACGAGGTCGCTGTCTCCCGCCACGAACCGTTTATCGATCCTCCTTTCTTTCGTTGATTCCTGCCAACAAATAAATAAGTAAAAATATGTCCCATTGTTACTTACATAAAAAGCACTCATAATACTCATAATACTCAGAGACAGGTAGAGAGCAGACGATATATAATGAGGTGTTATTAAGAATGGCAAGGAGATTTTCCGTGCATGCCACCTACTTCGATTGACCCGGCCTTTACTGCGCGAGTCACCCACCACCCCCGGCCCGGTTAGTCTATTTTTAGATATCGGTACTTTCTTGCGTTTCAGCCACTTTATCACTTATCTTGAATCAATAAGGACTTGTTTATATAATGTTTAAGATTAAAATAAACTAAAATATTTGTATGAATGTGAAACTTACTTTGGGTAATGAGTTCTCGGTATTGGTCATCATTAATTTAACAATTTTATCGTAGTATGCCGTTTTCCTTTTGTTGTCTGCATTGAAATGGCTTTGCTTTGTGGCGTGTCCTTGCGGAGGAACGGCAACTTCTTTCTGCCCTAGTTTGGGATCTATTGTATTTTGTGTGGGTGCAATTGTTGTTGGGCTCCTTTTGTTTCCATTCCAGTTAATGAATCCTTCGTCAGACGCGTAGTCATAATCATCAACTTTTGGAACCGTTTTTGGAACATGATACAATGGTTGGCCAGCTAAAGCCTTGAGTTCGCGGACATCTTCATCCTCAGTATTCTTGTCCTCGTAATCAGCAGGTGGGAAAGCTGCTCTAGAGTTCTCACGCCGTCTCTGAGCATCTTGAGCCATTTGAGTCAGGATAAGGTTGTCTAAGAAAGCAGCGTTAACATCATCGATATCGTTGTTCCTCCAGCGCGAATTCCCTTCATTTTCGAACCATGTTTCTTGTCCTATTGGGAGCGCCGCCAGCCTTTCTTCTTGTCTTTTAGGGCCATCGTTAGCAAAGAAATGTTCATAGGGGTCGTACATATATGGGTACGGCATCTGTCCGTAAACTTCAGGAACACTCATTGCAGGAGCATCATAATAATATTGGACTTTCGGCGCGTAATAATATTCATCGTCTGGATATTCTCTTGGGCCTTGTGGAGGATACCACGCTTGCACGGGATAAGCCTTCACATGCGCTACTAAATAGCCAACTAATACTGTACACCATCTATAACAAGTACAAAAAAAAATATATCTATCTATAAAATGTAATTTAATTTATCTGTATTAATTTTAAAACAACCAAAATTCGTATTATGAGATAAAAATAATTTGAATTATAATTAAATTAAAATTAAATGTAACTACAATAGTTTCAATTTGACGGGGATATTAAAAACAAATTATATTAATAAATGATTTCACCTACCTTAAATTTGGGAGATGCATTGTTGTTAACACAGTTCGTTGTCGCTCTCAGTGTGTCTAGAACAAGACTACGTGGGTTCGGGGAGTGGAGTCGCCTTTATAAGCGACTCGCCCACGCAAGCCACCCACATGTTCTGAATGAACACCCCCTGAACTCACCCGGTGGCCTCACCCCCTTTCCTGGCCTTTCCCACAGCCCTCTCAGCCCCCGCCATTCTCCTATCGATCCAACCCGCAGGTTGTATTCATCTTGCAAACTGATACGCTGCCTTTCCGTACCTACTGTGATGCATGCAACTATGTTCTGTATGAACTCCGTGGCGTAATGAATAACATGCCAGTCCGTTTTACAGGTCAAGGGTTTGATCCCTGGTCAGACCAAAATTGGAATAATATTTTTATGACTGGCCTGGGTCTTTGATGTCTATTTATACCTTTGTTATAAAGTCTACTATCATTGGGCCTATTTTATAACCCAATTTTCAAACTAACCTACTTTTAGGTTAATTCAATCTGTCTCAGTTCTATAATACAATATATTAACATATTTATTTATACTGTACTGAAGATTCTCGAACTTACAATTGACGAAATAAATAAAATATTTAAAATATTAAAAGCTATACTTATCTCTTTTCAGTATTCACTTTTCATAAATAAATAAAAGAGTGCATAAGTAATTAATTAAAAATAACCCTGACACAATATAGCAAAAATCACATTTCAACACATACTCTTTATACGTCGGGTGTTAAAACAGCAAAATAAAAAATAATTATTTAAATCGCTCCACCCGTTTGGGAGCTATGATGCCACAAGCATCAGACAGTTGGAACTCTCACACATACACGTCAAACATATAAATCAACTACCTATGTATATAATTTACTTAACTTTATTTAAGTAAGTATTTCGCATAATTCATTACATCGCGCTTAAATAAATTGCTTCACATTAAGCTTTTTGCCTTGTTCGGTGTAGTGTGTAGGAATAATTTTGTGGAAGACAATTTTCCTAAAAAGATATGAGTTTGGTGATTTAAGGGATAAAATTTGGCTTATAGCCTATAAAATGGAATATCTAACACAGGAATAATTTTTCTAACCACGTCAGAAATTGTGATTAGCGCGTTCAAACAAAACAATTCTTCCGCTTTATAAATATAAATCACTAGCTTTTGCTCGCGACTTCATCTGCGTTCTAGGTCATAATCCATGACTGTGCCAAATGTTATCCAAATCCGCTCGGTAGTTTTTGTGTGATGCGCGTACAAACATACAGACAAAAAATAATCTAAAAGAAATATTTTTGTGTTCTATAGGATCTATAAAGACCCCAATATTTTTTTTTTCTTGTGCAACCCTAACAACCCTAATGTACAGACACAGTTGAAAGTTACAATTTTATTATAATAATATGTATAGATAAGTACATAATATACCTATCATATATTCTGCCTTGCGGTTTCACTAGCATGTCTTGATATTACAGGATAAAAAGCTGCCTTTAGATAATGCCTCCTTCGATAAAGTATCTAACACTGAAAGCATTTTCAAAATTAGACCAATTGTGCAAGTTAGCGCGTTCAATAGACATTTAAAGTATTACTAGCTTTTGCGTTCGGCTTCGCTCGCTTCAAATAAAATAAAAAGTGGCTTGTCACTCTCCAGCCCTTTAATTATCTCCTACTAAAAAAAGATCCGTTACTCCGTTTTGGCATGCAAGACAGATGTACAAATACACTTTTACATTTATACCTCTAATACTCGTATTAATATGGAGTAGATTAGTCACAATTACAGATAATGGAACAAAGGGTAAAGTTGACTCGGATTTTTCGTCGGTATAACGTAGGTGGATATCATGGGAGGACCTATTTCATGGGGTAGGTCAGGGGAAGGGGTATCTACAATTCGGGTGCATTTAGTGTGTGTGGTGTGCAGCCAAAACTGTTCTGTTCGAAACTTGGAACAAACAGGGGGTCGCTGTCCGACTGGCGCCTTCTAAAATATATTAGTGTCGACATTTGGTAACCAGTATTAAGTGTTACGTGAAAAAATTAAATGATCTTTTGAATTTGTATAATGTACCTAATTTATATTGTATGGCGCTACTCCGTAACATTATCGTTTGTGCTCATTGCTATTATTGCCGTAAGTATCATTCTGAGAGTCGTAGTTCGTAGTGCAAAACTTCACAGGAAAATAAGTTTTTAAGGTATCCTTTTATTTATTATTAATTCTCAACACTGGAACAGGGCAAATGCACAAATTTTTTCTTTTATTGTATTTGTATGGCAGCGATAAAGAAATAATTTCAAAAATCCATAAAGATATGAATTCGAAATGTGCACACATTTTTGGTAATTATAATATGTATATAGCTTTAATAGGTGAAAAAAAATAATAATCTGAGCATGTGGCCCATTGCCACGTTCATGTGAGTTCTTTACAATAAATCTGATGATGAAGTAATAGTATTAGACTTAAAAAAAGCTATAAATCCTAGTAAAAGTATAAAAGTACTTACAATATGGCATAACAAAATTGTAGTCCTGGATGTTTGACCTAAATAGGCTCGCTGCGTTTGATATTGATTTTGTGCCTTCAGTTTATAAATAAAACTAGGCTACCTGGGTAGCCCTGGATGCTAAGCGAGCAGATTACGGAATCTGTGTCAGGCCGTTAAACTAGGTCGGGTTCAATTCCATAATCTGTTGAAACTGTACAACCCGCAAAATTTATCAGAACATATTTATTGATCCACACCTGCAGGAAAACTGATCCTACGAAAATATACATACATACATATGATCACGCCTTTTTCCCATAGGGGTAGGTAGAGACTTCCTCTTACTGCGGTCCTGACATACTTTCTTCGCTTCCTCCACATTCTCGTCGTTTGATTGCTCATCAGTTAAGGGTACTTTTAACTTGCCCTTTTCCACGAGAATACGATTGGAAAAATGGCTGACAAATACTGAATTTGTAATACTATTGTCTATAGATTATTAATACATACTTATATATTGTTTGTGACCCGAACTAAAAGGTGTTATATTTCACGTCAAAAGGACGAGGGTAAAGTTTTACGACGAAGTAAACTGAATAAAAACGTTTAAAAATAAATTATCGAGCCCGTATAAAGCTTAGGATTTGCTATTAATATTAGTTTATATTTATATCTTATTAATATTATAAATGCGAAAGTTTGTAAGGATGTATGGATGGATGGATGGATGTATGTTTGTTTGTTACTCTATCACGAAAAATCTATTGGACGGATTTGGATAAAACTTTACAGTGATATTGGTTATACATCAGAATAACATATAGGCTACAGTCTAAACTCCACGCGAGTGAAGCCGCGGCCAAAATCTAGTATTACATAACTTTTAATATTCTTTAGAGGTAGTAGTGATATAACTTATTATGTTTGATCTTGAGAAAATTGAAAATGTTTTATTGCTCGTTAGTAACACACTGAATTAGCCAACCAATTAAGCCCACCCACTACAGATACGATCGACTACGAATAAATTTGACTGCGTAGACCTTTATGCTGCAGTAATAGTGACTATTTTCTATTAGCTTTGGAAAGCTAGATATGGTGTTGACCGTTTGTAGAATATACCTTCCACGCCCACATTTTATATTTGTTGAGAGAAAAGTTGATATTTTATTTTATTTTTTGATAATATTTTCTTAACATCAGAATCAATTTTGGAAAGTACCTATATCAGGTTTTTTTTTACTTCAATGAAATATATGATTCAAATAAAATATACGTATTGGGACAAATCACGTCGAGACTTTTGTTATGGTACCCTAACTCGGAGATTCTATATTTTATGTAACAAAAATCTATGTAATATAATTACTTCTCATCCACATTAAACATCCAAAATCTTTTGGCCATTTTGAAAAACATTACTTTTCATCAGGACTTGACCGGGGATCGAACCAGGGATCACTGAGTAGCGCGCAAGTAAAATAACCATTAAGCCACGGAAGTCGTGAAAATAGCTAATCCAATATGCCCTAAATATAGTTTTTAGTAGCGTTATCCCCAAAAAAATCTATAGGTACTAAAAATTGTAAAGACTAAACCATTTAAGTATATGCTTTTCTATTCTTATATTTTTTAAGTACACCTTCTTGTATTTTTTTAAAAAGAATTTTAACAGAAATGACGTATTCATCTATGTTTTAAATATTATATATGACAGTAAAATACAAGAAATACCTTCTCGATGTTTTTATCTATGGTTTCTATAGTCATAAAGTATCACATCAAAGAGCCAGTAGTGATTTTTGAATGTTAGGCTTATTGGTGGAAGGAGTGTCATATTAGTGACAGGTTGTTAGCTTTTTGTATAGTATATAAAGAAAATTCTGTTGTGAACATTTTCCCTTGTTTAAATTTTACAATTTACGTGGTAAGAAAAGAAGTTGCGACTTATTTATATTAGTATACCTACTTAATTTTAAATATACTTAGATAATATTGTTAATTATTTTGTCATCCTCTCGAATTTTCTTTTGAAATCACAAAACATATTACTATAATCATATAGAGAGAAAAAATATTATCATGACGTTATAATAAATATATATTATATTGAGGACAATAAATGGATTTGATTTGAGGATTTCCTTTCAATTTTAATGAGAAAACTTTTATTATTTTCAGGATAGAAGTAATCATTTGTTATACTCATTAGTCGCTTAACCCTTTTGTTCTTTCTTAATCCTTTTTTGAAAGTACTATCTTAATCAGATAAGCGGCTTAAAAGTATTCTAGGAAAATTGATCACACATATAAAAAACCTGTGTAATGTCTGCGTGAATTTTGCATTTTCCATTTATCCATTTCCAGGACAAAATGATTTTTAATTGTCTTTTTCTATAAAAACAAATTAAATAAAAAAATATTAAAGAGGGCTATGAAACGAGGTTATTTTGCAATTTTTTTAAAGAAAATGGTAGGATTTGCTTCTTGTCTTCGTGCAAATACACTATCTAAGTAATGTTTTATGACAATAGACTGAGTAATAAAGATGTGAAAGCGAGAGAGACAAACGAAAAACACATTTCAAATTTATACTTAGTAACTGATAATTAGTATGATATCTATTTTATTTATAGCTATATGTAGTTTTATTTATGCTTTCATTCAATAATAACGTTCTACTTAAAGTAGGTACGTGGTGAAGTGATCAAAAACAGTACTTGAGCAGTTTTCCCAGCGGCATTGCGCAGTCTCGTTGGTTATCTCTTTTACTCATTCCTATGGATTATTCTCCCTTTCATAATCTTAGGGGGTAGCTGGTTCTATTTTTAGACGACACGAAATTACTATACAGTTAGTATATATAACATATTTCAGTTAGTTATAGAAATGAGATTAATGATGGCTGTCAAAGGACTGTCTATAGTAAGAACCTTCTTCTATAAATAGGCATTTATTCAATTTATTATAAGCATTTGGAGTATCAATTTTGTCCTAATTGGAAGATAACATTGAAAACATTAAAAAGTATTATGAAATTAGACCTAGTACAAGTACTTGTTCACGTTAGTATTTAATAAATATTTATATCTTAATCAAGCTACAGACTACCAGCTTTTCGGAACGATCACTGCCGAGAAGAAATGCTGAAAGAAACTCAAGCAGTCTTGGTTTCTATCATGTCTTAAGAGCTTGATTATTCATTTAATTTTTTTTGTGTAAAATATTTTTGTATTTACAGGTATTTCAGTCAAAATTTAATAAAATAAAATTGGTAAGTTATGATTGTGGAAAAAAGTAAAAAAATGTCTGAAAGGGATGAATAAATTTGTGGAAATCGAGCAGACTAGTAGATTGAACTTCAAGGAAAAACAGGGAGAAAGTTCATGTGTGGGTGTTGTTGGGTGAGTCCATACGTATTTGTCAGTCTTACCTATAGCTCAGAGTACTTTTTAGTAAAAGTGTTATCATTGTATATAAAACCCTTCCGTTACTGAGTGGCTGTCTGTCAGACATCCCACAGGCGAAACTAGAACACAAGAAGCTGAAATTTGACATGTATGTTCATTGGAGAGCGTAGGAGAGCACTAAGAGAGGATCTTTGGAAATTCCACCCCGGAGAGGGTGAAAAGCTTTTGTATGATAGTTAATCTACGCAGGCGAAGCCGCGGGCAAAAGCTAGTATATAATATAGCGTCATGTATAATATTAATGTTTCATAATTATATTAGTAGCTACATATATTAAGTCTACACTTTTAAATACTACTGAACCAA
Source organism: Cactoblastis cactorum (assembly GCA_020352625.1). Taxonomy (NCBI): domain Eukaryota; kingdom Metazoa; phylum Arthropoda; class Insecta; order Lepidoptera; family Pyralidae; genus Cactoblastis; species Cactoblastis cactorum. Next base: position 9,758 of record JADGIL010002207.1, read on the forward strand.
ATGTCACTTGTTTGATGAGCGAGCAGTGCGCCTAGGATAATTTTATTATATTATGCTTTATTTTATGCTAATCAAATCTAACGTGGGTTATATATTAATGATTTGTGCTCCCAAGAGTGATTCCTTCACTTACTTAGCATTACTTATAACACTGCGTGTACCAACCTTAGGCTTTATCGCTGCTTCCTATCGTGGGATTGAAGCGAAACGAACGAAACAAAACTAGCAAATCCTCGATCTTATTGTTGTTTACAGCATACTCCTTTTTATACATCATTCATAAATAAAATAGTCATTTTGCTTGACATAGGAAAGTTACGTTTTTATTTAGACGTAGGGCGTAAATGTAGTTTATTTACAGTTGGATTTGAATCGGTGTGATGACACAACTTGACTACGGAGTTGTGAATCTGCGTCGTCTTTGCTCCGAATGTACTTATTTAGGAGTTGTGTATTTGTTTGTGACAAGTTGTGATATGATGACTATCTATAAGAAAGATTGAATTAATTTAGCTACGAGTTCTAGTTCTACTTAGCTAGTTAAATTAATTAAACGAATTTGAATTACGTAACTTACTTAAGTTAAGTACTTGAAAATGTATAAAAAAATATTACGTAATCTATACATATAATAAAATTGTAACTGAGCTATGTCTGTACATGGGAAATATTTAAGAAAAAATATAAAGGGGCTCTTTATAGGAACTAAAGAAGCCAAAGCGATCTTTTTTAAATTTTTGTCTGTCTGTATGTTCGTTACGCGCATCACACAAAAACTGAACAGATCTGGAT
>JADGIL010002212.1:0-10630 GCA_020352625.1 Cactoblastis cactorum
TTTTTCACCTTGAATCTTCATATAGAAAACGTGCAAGATGATTTTTAAAGTGGGTCACAGTAACCCGCTAACGCGGACTGCTCTCAACATGCGATCTAATGCTCGAAATAAATATAAAAGGTCACCGTCAAACTTTGTGGTTGGCAATGCACAAGACATTATAATTAATTGAGGAAATGGCCTATTGCTTTTAGCACCTAAAATATGGCTCATAATATAATGTAAACCGCGTTACTATAATTTTAACATCAATGTATCTATATATGTACATTGTGAGTATCTTGTTAGCGTAATTGTTTAAGTATTTCAAATACTAAACAAAATTCTACCAACTACTGAGAATATACACTACAGTGAAGAAATATACTAGGGGGTATGGGATTAATTTTTTGTCACTTGTCTTTTAATTAAATCAAGTTTTCTGAATCACAAAATTACCTTAAAAATTCATACCCACAAGCCATTACTTTATTTAAATTTTCAGATGCAATTAATGAAAGCTCAAAATAGTTTTGAAAAGGAATCCAGTATAGAAAAGGAACGACAAGAAAGAGAAAGAAGGAGCATATCCAAAAGTAGAGAAGAGGAAAAACAAACTCGACTGAAAGAAGAGCGTTCGGCCGCAAGGGAAGATGTTAACTTCATGATACAGGTGACGTACCATTTGGCAACTATCTCGAGACAAATATTTAGAGCCCATTATTACTATATTTATTTAGTTAAGTTCTTAGATGTACCTATCTTTCGTCGGCAATTTACTGTATTTTGGGACTGTTCCAATTTTATAAAAACACTAGCTGCGCTCCGGGGCTTTCCTTAGGTTTTTTTCTGCTTTGCACTATATGCTTTTTCCTGATATCACGCCTAAAACTTTCGTATTTATAATATTAGTAGTAGTAGGTGTTATCGCAATGAATTTTTTAAATTTTTATTAATGGTATGTATCCGTCAAACAGGCAAAGAGTGCTCGAAACTTGAAGCCACCAAAACGAGGCGGGCCATCGAAAGATAAGGAGGATTCCGATGACGACACCAGCACCACATGTACGGACACCTCAAATACCACACTAGTTGACTCTAATGTTAAAGAGTATCAGGTGAGGTTTATTAATTTCTTTGACTTTATTATATCTTCTTTACTTTTTTTACGAGATGGTATTCACATCGGTCAAGAGATCTCACTATTCGAGGATAGAACTAAATGCAGTCAACGGTGTAATGACTTTACGGCATTAACATTGATCAATATATGCAAAATTATAAAATGAAATTCTAAACTTAATAAAAAAAAATATGAATTTTTTTTTAATATTAATCAAAAATNNTTTTAAGGAGCAAATAGAAAGTCTGAAACAAGAAGTAGATACCTTGAAAAAAAGGTGTGAGCGAGTGGAAAAAGAAAAGAGCGACATATTGCTGCGGAGGCTGGCAAATATAGACACTGCCAACAAGTACACCACCGGTCGCTCGTCAGAGGTGCTGAAACTACAACAGAAAGTAAATGAGCTCACTGCGCAGAATGAAGACCTCAAAGACGAAAAGAAACATTTGTTTTTACGCGTCAAAGAGATTGAAAGTGAACTTGAGGTAAATTCAATATTATTTAAATAAAAAAGTTTGAGTACTAATTTAGCAAAATTTCAAACAATATTTTAAAAGAAAGTGCATATATTCCAAGTGTTTTTTATTCAAGTGGGCTGAATTTTAGCACTCATTAATTTTGCATCATTCATGCAGAGAAGATAAGTTCTTATAATGATTACAGTCTAGACCATCCGTTGAAGCTCAGACACGTCAAATTGAACAACTTCGTGCCAAATTGTTAGCTGCTGAAACTCTTTGCGAAGAGCTGATGGATGAGAATGAAGATATGAAAAAAGAACTACGGGATCTCGAAGAAGAAATTGAAGAAATGCAGGACAATTTTAGGTAAATAAAACACCTGTTCCACACCAATATTTTAAAAATTAGTTATAAACGTACAAATAGATGAACATGAAACTATGGCTCAATTTTTGCAATTGGTTTCAAAATCCTAAACGTCGCACGTATACTATAAGAGAATAATAATATTTCAGGGAGGATCAAGCAGATGAATATTCATCATTAAGAAGAGAATTGGAGCAAACAATAAAAAATTGTAGAGTATTATCGTTTAAGCTAAAAAAGACTGAAAGGAAAGCTGATCAACTGGAACAAGAGAAGGCTGATCAGGAAAAAAAACTCTTAGAAGTGAGTATCGAAGAAATGTCTTAATTATTATTTTTTGTAATATTTTTATTTTTATAATATTTTCACTTCGAAAGAAACTTTTTTTTACACCAACATGATGTTAATATGTTAACTTTGACAGTTAGTAGGTGGGAAAGAAGGATTAAATCGCGAGAATCGTATAAAAGAATTGGAGCAGGAGGTGGCACGGTCCAATGAAGTGGCACTCAGGCTGCAGAGGGAACTAGCTGATGCCAACGCGAAGTTGGCCTCAGCGTCAGGAGCTCCGCCAGCCAACCTCAAGAAAAATCAATCACCTGCTGAAGGGGTAACTAAGACAACTAAAATATAGGTATAACATACTAGCGACCATTTCGCGGATTCATCCGCACTTCCTATTTTCGTGTAATGTTGGGGTAAAAAGATATAAATCAAGTTGACCTATGTTATATATGTAAGGAAGCTTTCTATTGGTGAAAAAAATATTAAAATCTGTTTATTAATTTTTATTATTTATTAATAGTAGTCTATTATCCTTATCGATGGGACCTAAATATGTCTGCCTACTTATATAATCATTACTTACAGCAAAAAGTTTCTCGGTCGTCACTTACCCGTGGTGGTAGTCAGGACGATCCTGCACAGTTACTACGCGATCTCCAGGATTCCCTAGAACGCGAGGCGGACCTTAGGGAACAGTTGCGAAATGCTGAGGAAGAGGTACGTTAAAATCACGCAAATCTCTTATATTATCTTGTACCTATTACCTAAATTGAAAAATTACTTAGCCTGTTAAAAGTAACACATAATTAGATAATTCTTTGAATGCAACATTATCTTCAATATTTTGAGTGTACTCATATATTAAATCTAGTTTGATATGCCTTTGACATTAAATATCGAAATGAATCAAATTATTCATACGTAGTAAATAACCTAATAGACTAAAATGTAGTAAACTAGACCATAAAGTTTATAGGTATTCACAACATTAATATAAGCTCGTTAGTTTTAAAGGTTAGTTCCACCTATTCTTCTAATAATTCGGGTTTACTAGGATACAATTGCATTTAATAGGGCATTAGCTTACCTCTGTCGCCAACTGGCGCGCAGCCAGACACGGACTGAGTCAACACCGCGACACAAATACACCATCCATAAATAATGAAACCTAGTATGTTATTGTCTATAACAGGAATTCAATCGATTTAAGTCGTATTGTCTTTAACTAAATTTAAATGACCAAAACAATCTTATTTCCAAACAGGCTAGTCGATATCGTCAGCGCTTCGGTGGCAGAAGATTACCTCCGCCATCTAAAATCTCACTTTCATCCCATCCTGATATAGTCCCAGATCCTAACGATGTGTACAACGATAAACATCATATTCCTGAACAGCTTCAGATTAGAAGAATGCTTGAAATGCAACAGACTTTAGAACAAAGTTTATGTTCCTTTGAAATGACTCAATTTTTAATCGGTCGCAATCAAATAACACAGTCTCCCAATGATCATGTCATATGTTACTCCCAGAGTTGCCAAACCGATCTTATTTTGATACACGATGCAACAACAGAAACTAGGAAAATAACTTTAGATTCATGTGTGCAGAGCGATATTGAAACTCTGGATATGTACGCTCAAACTGAAGTTGCTTACATGAAGAATAAAAATCTACAAACAGATTTTGTTAAAGTAGATTGTTTAGTTCAAACTGACAGATTGAAACTCCGAGACTCTAATGTCCAAACAGCTTCCAATCTTGTTAGTGATGTAAATCAACAAACTTCAAAACACGATTTTGTTGATGTTTCTACAAAATTAGAAAAGATCGTATATAATCAAGGAACGTCAACAGATTTAGATAATAAAATTTTCTTTGAAAACGACGAAGCCAGTTTTGTGGCAAATAAAGAAGAAAAATCAATAGATAAAACAGATAGTCCTCCTCTGTCCCCCGATAAAGAAGTAGCCGGATCATCAAGTCTCTTTTCATTCCCATTTGTTTCTCTATTTAATCCATTGGCTGTAAGACTACCAACAATAGGTATATTGTTTTCCGTCGTATACATGTTGTTTTCCTCATCTTGTGAATATTGTTTTAACTATCCTCAGTACTACCTACTCATAAATAGAATAGATGTCACAATCCTATTATTATAACTAACGAATATTTTCAGGCAAATAGCTTACGTAAAACAGCATCAAGGGTCGAGGATGATAATGAGTCATTGCTACTACAACTGAAGAAAATGGCTACCAAAGCCAGAAGTACGTCATATTGTGTTATGAAAATACCACTCAGTTTGTTTATCCCTCAATCTTTTCAACTTCTTCATTGTGGCGTAATTTTATTATCTTACCTAACAACTCATTTGTAATTTCAGATCTAACCACCCAAATCTGTTTTCAAAGTTGTCAGTAATATTTGTTAAACATCAGTTAGGATTAACTAACCCGCTTTGTGAATTATAATTCAGCTGGCGTATTTTCAGGTAGCCATTTTCTCCAGAATTCGTTAGTTTCCTTCTAGTTATTCTGTTTTTATTTGCATAAATATATTTAAACCATCAATATCACCCAAATTCCAATAGACGTGGATATTATGTTCACTAACATTCCCTTTTGTTGTTTGCTATTTGCTTTGTGTTGTTGAGTATAAAATACATCGTCATAGGTTGTGATCACAAATTTTAAATTTCAGCTAGAAAACTGTCACCGACGCCACCTACAAATCGACTTGCAATCGAGGCTCCTAATGAGAAAGATGAGGGCATATCTGATGAGGAGGATCCTGCCGAATTGAGACTTCTTCTTGAACTCAATGAACAAGTACTTAATTTGTTTCCACCCATTATTTTTATATCTATGAAATGGTGTATTGTTTTTTTTTATATTATTGGTATTATTTTGGTTAATGAAGCTTATGGTTATATTCCGTTCAAGGAAGCTGCCGTGTTACGTAGGAAGGTGGAGGACTTGGAACAAGACAGGGATTCTTTGAAGAAACAAGTAAAGGAACTTACAGATAAAATTGCCAATACTTCTACGAAACCAAATACAATTTCTTCAGTGACAATCAGACGAAATGCTGCTAAGGGTAACAATCTAGCAGAAGAGAAAGTAAAGGTACACGTATATTGTGTAATGCCAAACATTCATCTAGGATGGTTCATTTGTACTATCTCAAATTAAGCATCACATCGGATTAGACTGGATTAATACATATTTTTGGATATAATAAACAAATTGCTAAATGATTAATATTATGAAAAACGAAAATCTCCGGAATATTTAGTTTTGCATAACATTAAGCTTTATCATCAATCTTATTTATGACAGGTTTTAGAAGATGAAATAGCTGAATTGAGAAAGAAATTGATAGAAAAGGAGAGAGATTGTGAAAGATTGCACGCAGAACTCAGTTTAGCACAAAAGAAACCCAAAGGTTCCCTTATAAAGAGCAAGTACGTATCTATTCATATCACTAATCCTAATTTCCAAAATTCTTGTGTATGTACACAATAAAGTTACTATTTTTAATTTATTTTTTAATTATTTTCTTATAGATCTCTCGATGGCACTAGCGAACAACAAAATGTTGATTTAAAACGCCAATTGCAAGTAATAGAACAAGAGGCAAGTGTTCTCAGGGCTAAAACTCAAAGCCTTGAAGCTGATAATGAAAAACTTCAAGCGGAAAATAAGAAATTACAGGTTTTAATAACATTTTAATTTAGTTCAATTTATAATCATTTTAGTTGTTAAATAACAAGAATTAAATATGAATAACATAATTTACAGCTATTAAAGGGTGCGAAAAATTTAAGATCCGATAAATCATTAGAACAAAATGCCAACAAAATCAGTCAGCTAGAAAACGAACTGAAAGAAGCAATAATAAAAATCAAAGAATTGGAAAGCAAGGAAAAGGATGAAAAGGTTGAAAAAAAAGTAAGATTTGGTGGAGATGTTAAGAAAGATGCTGATGCTCTCAAATCTAAACAGGAAGAGTTAGATAAATTAAAATTAAATTTCAACAAAGTGAGCATTATAAATATTTGAACTTTATTACAACAAAATCTACAAATGATGTAACATAATATGCTTCTTTACAGCTTGAAAAAGAAAACGCCAAATTACAAGCATCATTAAAGGCGCTGAAGGAAGATGCAATCACATCATTTAAACCACGCACTCCCAAAAAAATTACGGATCTAACAACTAAATTGCAAATGAAGAGAATGGTGGAGGATCTAGAAAGTGAAATTGGTAGGATTATATTAAAATTTTGGTAACNNNNACTAAACAGTATAAAAATATGATAAGTTGAGCAGTTCATTACATATGACATTCAGCAAATAAAAACAAGTAACAGTGACTGATATATTGTTTTAGGTGAAATGTTTGTAATAATGAAAAACGCCGGTTTGTCAACCAACGACATAAACATTAAAACGCAATTTGAAAAGGAAATTGAGGAAATGAAATCGAAATTAGCTAAAACAGAATCTGAATTCAGTAATGAAAAGAATCGTCTACAGACTGAAATAGGTAAATTGAAGGATTTAACAAGCAAGCTAGAATCGGAAAAAAAGGATATCACCGGAAAGTTAAAATCTTTAGAATCAGACCACAGCAAAGTATTAGCAGAAAATAAAACTCTTAAAGAAGATAACAAAAGTCTAGAATCAAAAATTGCAAAGCTTAATTCTGACTTGAGTAAGTTATTTTTATTTACACACACAAAGCTATAACCATATACTTATTAGCAAATATCCAAAAGTTTTATTTACAAACAAAGAGGAAACAATATAATTTCATTTATATCGCTTTCTTCCAGAAAACTCCAATACTCAACAAACAGCAATGTCAGACTGTATGAAAAAAATTGAAGAACTAAAGAAAGATATGGAATCCAAAGACAAGGAAATTGAGAAGTTAAAAAAACAAGTTGAAACTTTTAACAAATTGGAGCAAGACAAAAACAAATTGCTCAAAGAGGTAACTAATTATTATAAAGGTGTCGCTGAATTAATTCTTAAAAATAAATGTTTCTAATTTATAGGATACTGTAAAAATGGTGATGTAAATCATGTACATATTTTATTTAGTTCAAACTTTTTTATTTATTTATTTTTTTCAGGTTGGCGATAAAACCAAAAAAATATCTGAACTAGAAAAGAAATTGAAAGAAGCAGAAGATAAATGTAAACGTGCCGAAAAACAGTTGCTAGCTCGCAAGGATCGCGTTTCAAAACTAGAAAAAGAGGTGAGCTTATATACTTGTAGTATATTTATATATACTTATGCTTCTTACTCTAGTTAGGGTCAACATTTTTCAATTAATCATTCATTTTTCATATTTAATTATTTCTTATCATCATAGCTTTCGGAAGAAAAAGAACAAGCTGAAGCATTGTCAAATTCTCATAGACGATTATCCGTTGAATTCATAAGCGAAAAGGATCAACTCCAAACAAAACTGATTCAAACTGAGAGCAAACTCATTACTCTGGAGACAGAGATGAGAGAGATTAAGTCAGATTATGAGAGTAAAATCACAAGTTTGGAGTCCACTATAGCTGCCAAAGAAATTCATATAAAACAACTGGTACACATCATGACGTAAATGCATGTCACCCGGTTTTAATTTAGGTCCTAATTTATCATTTTTAATCTTTTATATGTAGCCATTTAACAATAATATTACCTAGTTACTTTATATTTACACAAAGACCTAAATATGAATATCCCTGACTTAATTCTAGTAAACCTTTTACAATATGCAATGTAGAATAGAAAAGTTTACTTCATTATAGGTATCCAAATTCATAGTACTAAATTAATATTGGATTTTAGGAGGACGCCCTTAGAGAAACTTCTAATCAAAAATATGATGAAGCCATATCTTCTGTGGAGCTGGCACAAATGCAAGATAAATTAGAAAAAACAACGAGAGAATTAAAAGAAAAAGAAGACGAATTAAGTACAACTAAACGTGATCTTATTAAAATGGAGAAAGATCTCTCTGCCATACAAACTGAAACATCGCAATTAAAATCTGAAATTGCAAAAGTAGAAAATGAAAGGAAAGATCAAGAGAATAAATTGCAAGCTGAAAAAAAGGAATCCAGTTATTGGGAAAGCAAGGCTTCAGAAATGGAAACAGACCTACAGGTAATTTTAACTATGTATATATCACGAAATATTGTCATACTAGTATCTATGTAGCCTTTATTGAAAATGTCCATCTTTATTAATAGGCTGAACGTAAAAAACTGGAACGAATGCGTGTTGCTCATGACAAAGACATTAAAAATAAGGAAGCAGAGTTAGCTACTTTGAAGGGCAAATTGAAGGTCCTTGAACAGACATCTGGAGCAGGCGCAAAGAGGATAGCAGATCTCAAACAAGAATATGAAGAAACTGTTAAAAGTAAGCCAAATAAATTAAAAATATATATTTTTTATATTTAAGTTTCTGTTTAAAAATTTATAACAAAAATATTTACATTACAGAACTAGAACATTCTTTAGCAGTAGAAAAGGCTGAGTATGAGGAACTTACTGGGAAATACGAATTACTGGAAGAAGAACATGTAGTCACGAAAGCCAGGCTCACAGTTGAAAAGGAACAAGCTGAAGGGTAAATTTTAAATAAATATTTTTTTTAATAAAATCATAATATGTAATAACTATTGATTTCATTTGTTATAATATTGTTTTTCAGAGAATTAATGCACGTACAAAAAGAACTGAATACTGCATTAGCCAATATCAAATCAATACAAGACAACTTCAATTCACAGTCTAATGCGTGGCAGAAAGAAAAATTTGATTTACAGGTATCACTATAACATATAATATCACTTTTCTTAATTATTTTTTCATCTTTATGAGTCAGATCGCTCAGCCTATCTCAATACCTTACTATTATTAAACCCTCTTTATAGGAATTTTAAGTAAAATTATTTGTGTGTGATAGTTCTCAAAGGTTCTCAATCATAAACCAAAAAATACAAAATTGAACAACGTCATAATTATCTAAATTATGAATTTGTACACTTTTAGTATTTTTAATTTTTATTTTGTTTACCTGAATCGATACCCAAATATTTTTACTGCTCGGAAACATTTTATAAGAGAGTTCGATTCCAACTCACTCTTGGCCGGATACCACATAAATAGCACGACTTGCCATTGAATTAGATTTTTTTGCTTCGATCAACAATTTATCGTACCTTCGTCGATGATTTTTTGCTTAAATTTGTTACCGTAGTATTTTCATTTCCAATTTTGTAATAAAATAATTTTGTACATTTATGCAGGCAGTAAATCCACCCTTTTGCGGTATGAGAATTCCCCAGCCTTTGTTATTAAGTATTTCCTAATTATCTTATAAACTTCTTTAAAAAAAAACCTATAAAAAAAAACATTTATCACTTTTTATTTTATTTAAAAATATATTTAAATTAAATAATAATAACATTTCAATCATTTTTCAAGTTTTGGCAGAAATCGATTCAACACCTCACGGCTGGTCCATCCGTGATTTACCAATGTTGTATCTTACTCTGAAGCTAAATTATGAAAAATATTTAAAAACGGAAAAAAATTTAAATATTTTTTTTAAAAATTGTAAATTGTTTCAACAATAGACATGATGAACAAATAATATTAAATAGATTTTACCTATCGGTCTATATCAGTGTTTCATATTAATTCATCTCATCTCAAACTTTATTATTCTTTTTGTTCAGTCAGTCGTCGCGTCAGTCTACTGTGTATGTGAATGTGGCATATTCATTCGCTCTCTCATTCAGTAGGAGTGGGGTACCTAAAAAACGTTAACGGATTTATAAAACGGTTACTATTCAAACATAAGTCGTCGATGGAGGTGGTTGGAAATATGTGTTGTTTGTACTTATACCTTTTATGGGTGATATAACTTCTGAAATATTTTTTCAATCCCGTGGTTAATAAGTTTAGTTCTTGGTTTTCATAACACGAAATACTAGGAAAAAAAGGTTCCAATCTCTGTTCAGTGCGGGTAACAATTTAACTGACTAATTTAATTTAAGACTGATAATGACGAAATGGATAAGGACATCTAGCAGTACAGCATTCAGCAATGTGTACAGTATTCGGGGCGTATTTCGGCTGATAAAAATGCAGCACGCGAGACTTGTCAGACATCCGTGCGCTCAAGGTCTGCTAAAGGTTACCAAAATTTACTTCCGATAGTAGTTTGCTCATTTATAAGTAAGTACATTGATTACCAAAATACGAATTTGCCAACACCAAAGTCCGGTCAGTTTATAATCTAACTATCGCAATGCCAAATTATTTTTATCCGTTAGGATTTCCATTATAATTTTTAAATTTCAAGGTACCCGTCAAGTTTTATATTGTATAA
>JADGIL010002223.1:0-24790 GCA_020352625.1 Cactoblastis cactorum
TTAAATATCTCCATGTACAGACATACATAGCTCAGTTACAATTTAATTATATGTATAAATTATTACTTGGTTTTGGAAGGAAAAATCTCAGAAACGTCTTAATAAGGTCGGAATTGCGCGTGTGACTCTCTCAGTATTGCAGGCGTCCATAAGCTGCTATGTGCACTTCTGCCTGTAGCTTTAGTTTGTTTGTTTTTAAAGGCTAATCTTGGGAGAAACTGAACCGATGTTGAAAATTCTTTCACAATCAGAAAACTACACTATTCAGGAGGCTATATTTTAAGGCCCAATTAAGTGGGCAATTGGTGGTCGACTAGTCGTATAAAAAAGCATTACAAAAACAAACGAAAGTAGAATGCCGCAATCGTGACTGAAGAAATGATGTAGATATGTGTAAATCCTTTGCAATCCACTCGAAGGGTGGTCTGCACGTAAATGCTTAACAAAATGTCAATCTTGACTTGTAGTTGACCGTTTAGATAGTCATAACTAGAGGTAAGTCTAATGTGAACGTTTATTCAGATGTATGCCGACTGTTGTTGGCAAATCACATAATATTTGCGTTCTTCCATTCTGGTCTGGCAAAGAAAAACGTAGAATGTGCCAGATGCTTGCTTGCAGATTGTAAATTCAAAGTTAGTCAAGGGAAAGGACTTGAAACAGGAATTCTTATAGGCGATGGGCTAGCAACCAGACACCTTTTCTGAATTGTACCAATAAGCCCATCATTTCGCTAAGCGTGACCTTCCAGTCTCGCAACTTTTGGCTTTGTCTACCCCGTTAGTTATAAAGACGTGATAATGTATCTGTTTGCGATCTTTTATAACAATAATAACATATGATTAATATTAAACTAAGAAATTAATGAAATTGTGTTAATCAGATTTTCATCTTAAATTAGCCTAAAAAATACCTTAAAATGACATATATGTATGACATGCATGTCTGTCATATGAAAATTCTTAAAATCTGTAATATTAATACATGCCTTTTTCTTGTGATAGTTTCTTATGATGAAAGCATAGAATGAGATGATAAAAATGATAAACACAATGTGGAAACCAAAATTAAAATGAGCTATTTCTAAGAATATAAATTAAAAACTTGCTAAGGTTTAATAAATTGTACAGCTATCACAATAATGTCCCGCTGGTTGCTAAATCGTTTAACTAAACTTTCAATTGTTCACGTGCCGCCGATAATTTGTCTGTCAGTTACGTTGCCGTATCGGTAACTTATTAAAAACGATTGGTTGTAAAAGTGGACAATATTACAATATATTTCTGGCATAAAATTTATTTGAAATTAAAACATTTACAGTTAGTCCTTTTAACATGATATTTTTAAATCTTTATTATAATTTGTTGCTGTTACAACATTAATATAATATTAGTTTGATGTAAGTATTTTTTTAATGTTAATATTTTATTGGGAAACATACAGTACTTTTCGGCTTTTCCTCATACACAATCCAGATTATCTTTTCTTAAAATATGACTTATCAATCATTGTTGAAACCGATAAATCAACCTGTTGTCGCTAAAGCAAATAGTCAAATATTTTTTTCAATTATATTACTTGTGCGTTTATTCTCTGTTTTTTTATAAACCTATATAGGTAGTGTCTGTTTTATTATCAATCGTTGCATATCTTTGACCATACTATTTTGTAATAATACCAGCAGTTATTGTCGGCTAAACTCGTAGTCTACCACGGTTATTAAAAGCGAACGAAATTAAATGATCATTCACGACAATTATCACATTTATCTAACGTGAACAAATGCTGTTAGTAAAAGGTTAATCGTGTCGAAATGTTTGGCAACTTTACTTTCCACGTTTGAAACTTGGATACTAATATTTTACTAGCTTATGCCCAAGGTTTTGTGCGCGTGTAATCTATTAATATCAATATCTTGGTTTCTTAGTGGCATATCGAGATAATCTACACCAGATATTTAGATAGACTTTTAAAATACAGCTTTGTAAATCGCATCAAATTTCATGCATATGTTTAAAATGATAATGATGATATATATAAAACTTCTATAAACCTTATAGACACCCCTTAAGTGTATTAAAAATATGGGGGCTATGTCTGTACATAAGATCTTTACAAAAGATATTACAAAAAAATATTTATTTGTATTGATAGCGTACTTATGTATTTGAATGTTAAATGTAAATATTTCTAACATATTTTTATTTATTGCTTCAGGTAAAATACTACGGAATGTCTTCGAGTGATACTTACATTATGGGATGTTGTTGCATGATAAACTGCTACAACAATAAAAAAATAGTATAGTTTCCTACGGTTTACGTTTACAATGAAGAGTAAGGAGAAAAGGCTCTGTCTATAAGATTTAAAAATAATATTAATGTTTGGTGTATTTTATCAAAGAAGATATTGTTAATTGTTTCAAACTCTACAAGATAATGAATATTTTTTAAAGCTTTGTAAAAAAAGAAGGGGTATTATAAAAGGACGTATCTTAACTATATGTTAACTTTCCAAAGTTTGTTCATTATTTTAGTGAATATTATCAAAATACTTACGTATTTTTCTTGCGTCTTCGACTTATATAGTGATAATTTGCCATAAAGGTTATAATATTATTTATCATAATTTTATAGCAGTACACTTTCCAATACCCTCCGATTTCACGGCGATCCAAAACAGTGTTGTATCGCCCGACTTGCGTCGAGTATCCGCATCGATATTGCTTCTTCGTACTGCTAATTATGTTTATGGTACAGACGTCGTAAATTTTAACGATGTTTTCTTTCGAGGCTTTCAAATGCCTGGCTCATCATACTACCTTGATCCTACTTTAAGAAGGGCTGGAATAGTGTGTCAAGATTTTTTCATAGATTACGCTTCACTAAATTGGAATATATTTCATAGTCAATTTCACTAACTACTGAAGCAGAAACAAGGCGTTTTTATAAGTATTACATGGGAGACTTTATATTTAATATTTCTTTCGTTGGTTAACTTAATTTGTTATTTTACTAACAATCTGCCCTAGCTTCGCACGGGTTAAATAAATTCTATAGCCTATGTTCATCACAGAAAGTCTAGGATTCTACTGATGAAAGAATTTTTCAAATCGGTCCAGTCTATTCGATTCAAACAAACAAATAAAGCTTTCTTAGATATATAGACTAGATTAAAAAAACATCGGCATATTCAAAACAACAGCAATAAAATTTTACAGATTTGGCACACTTTACATGTGGGCTTCCCCTATGAGCAATTAAAATCTAGGTCTTCTTTTATTTATTTAATCTAAAACTCGATAGAATCATTAGTAGTACAGACAGCATTGAAGAAAGTGAAGAAACTTAGTAGGGATTCATGTCATTTCCATGCCGCTCTATAGGTATATTTAGCCTAACCTGTTTATTAACAAGAATATTTTCCGACTTACGCCACACCATATAGTTACAGTCATTACTTGTGGTTATATGTTCTATTTGCGGATACTTGAATTACGTAGGAACCTAGTTATTATAGGTACTCGATTCTCTCGGAGACTTACAACAGAACGTTTCATCAACTAAATAAAAAAAGTATGGAAAATAAATTTAATTCTAAACACAATTTATTTTGTAATCATCTCTATGATTCATTTTATCGTCGACGTATTTTTTTTTTCAAAATCTACATACCTCTGTTTGAAGGTAAAAAATTACATGTTTAGCATGAACATAATCATAAATAATTTATCTTCTTTGTATTATTACTAACATTGTCATCAAAAGACCTTCTCTCTACATTGAAGTCTATTGGAAGTACAAACTTTCGAAATTTGAATTTGAAGAGCTTATTAGTATTAAAATTTTTTGTTAGAACTGAATCCGTGTAAACTTAAAAGAGAAAAGTAGTCATCAAGTTGAAAAAAATATATGACATAATGTAAACAAGCAATTAGCATCAGTAAAAATGCGAAAAACATTTTTGAAGAATGCAGCCGTTAAAAAGGAGTTGCGAAAATATGCACTCAATTGGAAGGCACGTTTCTTCGATGATTGGAAAGTGAGGTATTTTAATAAGTCATGATTTCCTCAAGAATTGTAATGTATCAGTTTACTTCGCATCAATAGTTTATGGTGAATTAATTTATTCGTCTATGGAAAAAAATTAGAACAATGCAACAACTGCATTTCATTTACAATATTTACTTTTGTTTGTTAGCCTATCTCTATAAATATTCTGATAAATAACAAAATTTTGAACTGTAATCATACAATAATTCAAAAAATGACAGTGAATGCAAGCCACAAATCGTTTCTTAAAGCACACGTTAAAAAAGCAAACTTTTCGGTGGTAAAATTACCAATAACTATAAAATTAACTACTAAAATCTCAATAAAGTACGAGAAAGCATTTTCACCGATATCAAAGAATTTTTAGTGCACTTAAACCTACTTAAACAAATAGTGACGGAAAATGACGTTCTAGTCACGCAGCGGTGAGAAATGGCAAAACAAAAGATGAAAGCATATTCTTTTAGACAAGATATTCCCAGGGCTCACAATGGCTACAGTAAATAAGATTAAAGACGTAATACCCCTGACAATTGAGATGAGAAAGTGTTGTTACTCAACTTAGTCTTAAATAATAATTTGTAAGTCACAATTAATTACAAAAGTTCACTTTCATTGCGTTGGCTGTGCGTGAGACGAAACGTGGCGATGAGTTGAATGGGTGGATGTTGAAATGTCGTAATAGACGAACATTGTATTGATATGTACCTAATTTGTCAACGCGTTGGTTAGTAAGATAATTTATCATAATAAGTGTTGACTTTACAAGCGAATTATTCATAGAGAAAAAAAATTTATGGCAAGAATGTGATGTTATTTGATGTTCATTCTTTTTATCAAGCTTGGCTTGGGCAGTTGAATAATATTCATATGTTATTAATTTGTAAAATATATCAAATATCAGATGTGATCTTTAGAATATAAATTTCAAAAAGATCTACAATAGTGGTTTGTTTGTGTAAACTATCGTGTCCAAATATTTTTAGCCTACATCCATATTAATCCATTTTCCATTCCAATACATTTACATTAATTTCCCCTCTGCTCTGCTCATGTGTAGGTACATCATCAATGAAGTATCTAGTAACGAAATTTCTAGAGCGAAAAGCCAATGTTTCAGGTTCTTAGCGTCATTATGGAACTAACGCTACATTGTAAGTTAGACTTTCTATGAAACTTTGCAAACCGTATTAAATTTCAACAAACATACAGATAGAAAGACAATAATTTAAAAAATACGTATTGACTTCTATAGGGCTTAAAAAGGTCCCACAATTCCCTTAATATCTCCTCTGTAAAAACAAAGCTATGTTACAGTGTTATAATACGTATAAATATAGATATATGTGTTGATAATTAGATGTAGTTACAACCTTGTTATAGCAGTTTAAGAGAAAAAGGAACAAAGAACCCGGAGGTGAAAACAAGCTGACCTTAGAAGCAATATAAATATATCATTATCTAACAAGATTTGTTCGTATATCCACGAGTTAATATTGTTTTTTTTTATCAAGGACTTTTGATGTTTAGTAAGGTTTGTAATGATTTATTTTTCTTGACATTTGATTAATACATTCATTAATCGTGTAGATAAGCCACTATCTATTAGTTGTAGCATAACAATGTACATATTTCCATGCTAGCTGAAATGAAGCTACAGTTTCCCTTTCCGTGTAGATTGTTAAAGTCAGTCAAAAGAAAGGGTTCAACGTAGGGGATTCCTCATATACATAAGTAATAGCCCAGCAACCTGTAATCAAATACAAACCTGTCATCAAATATTGGGACAAATCAAACCGATCGAGTTAGCCCCAAAATAAGTTCAAGGACATCGTCATTATCATTATTACCTGACCGGGGATCGAATCCGGGACCTCCTGAGTATTACTGTTCAGGTACATTAACCATTACACCATAAGGGTTGCCAAAATTACTTTAAAAAATATATATCTTATCTGAACAACAATTTCATCAAAAAGGTTACCATTCAACTAAGCGTTACCTCCGAGTCTTCCGACTCTTGGCTCTTTGTAATACTAAGGTATGAAGACGCAACCTAGCAAAAAATAAATGAATAGCTAATGACGGTTAAAAAGTGCTAAATTTTGCCTACTTGATTAAAACCTTTTTTAATTTGACTAGCTTTTGCCTGCAGCGTCTGCGTAAATTAACTTTCATTTAAAAGTTTTTCACCACTTTCACTCATTTATTTCATTTCATTCTTGTGGAATTTCAAAAAATCCTTTCTTAGTGCTCGCTTACGCTCTCCAAGGAACATACATATCAGCTTCTTGTGTTCAGTAGTTTTGGCTGTGCGTTGTCTGTTAGTCAGTCATTCACTAACGGAAGAGTCTTATATATAGTTTTTGAAAGGTCAAATAAATAAAATGCAGTTTAATGTTTACGAGATGAACGATAGGATCATGGATCGAGTATGCAAACAGACGGGGCGCGCCAGTGAGAGGCTGGTAGCCTTGATGCACCACATTTTTGCTTCCTCCTAAATAGTGCATTGTGTACTTATCTTTGAACTTATGCATTCATGCATGCGATATCCAAGTATGCCATTCTATTGTGGTTCGAAGGAAATATCGTGTTTTGTGTTAGATCGTAATGTCATCTGGTATGTCAGATAGTGGTTGATTGATAATCTGATATTTTAGTTCTGATAGGTTTTTCCGTTTATCTTCCGTGATGAAAAAGTTGATTCTTTTGTTTCGTTATATTCGTTATAATGTTTTTGATTAAACTTTGAAAGTTTATTTTTTAGTTTTATTTTATATATCTATGCAAGCTGGGAGTTCTAATTACAATCGGAGCTCGAATACTTTAATGTTCCGGTTTATAACCAATACAAAAGTAAAAAATATCGCACTGGCCACTTTAATATTTAAGAAAAAAGAAATTAAAAATATTCAATTATTATTATTTACTATAGTTAACACATATTATTATTGTTATTTTAAATGAATATTTGTACTACATTTTATTTTATTGTTACTATATAAGTATACACGTGATTTTTTGACATTGAAGCTGAATGTTTTCACAAAAAGGTTTCTTTAATTTCGCATAAGTATATAAAACGCGTGTACAATAATTCTTTTAATATTCAACCAGAGAATAAAAAAGGCTATTAATAGTAACAGAATAATAATTACTTTTATTCACGGGTAGACAGAGGGATGTCGGAAAGACAGACGGTAAGCGGTAAGCGGATGGACGTCCCGTAAAGGGGAACCATAAGGATTCATTGTTGTTTGTAGATCAAAGTTCATAAAAAAGACGAATAATCTATATACATATAATAAAATTGTAACTCTTTATAGGACATATAGAAGCCAAAACGATTGATTTTAGAATTTTTGTCTGTATGTTTGTACACTTCACACAAAAACTACCGAACGGATTTGGATGAAATTTGGCACAGAGATGGACTACAACCTAGAATAAAAGATAGGCTACTTTTTATCCCGAAAAAATGTGCGGTTCCCGAGGGATGTAGTTTTTTGTAAAATCTACGCGGGCGAAGACGCGGGCATTAGCTAGTTTAAAATAAATATGAAGCCTCTTCCTTGTTATTTTGTTTTTAACACTGCAATATAATATCTCTCTCTCTACTTTCAAAAGCGCACATAAATCCTGTATTGAATGTTCATTCAAACCTAAACGGATTTCTCTTGAAAAGTCCATTGTCAGTGGAGGCTCTACGTCTCCATTGATATGTTAAGTCAGCAGAACTAGGGCACTCAGACCAACCGCATTTGGTCCAAGTAACGGAATACATGCCCCGGTTCATTATCCAATGCATACGGGAGGATATCTTAATTGGACGCAATATATGCGGTACTTTTTGTTGCGAGAAGTTACCTTTTTGTGGGACGTGCGGACGAGATTAAGAATATTTGCTTCTAAAGTTATCTATAATAATCCTACTTATTAAATAAAAGTTTCAATTTATATTTTAAACTAGCTGTGGTTTTGTTTCCGTGGGAATTTCGAGATGTTATTAATCGCATTGCTCATCAATATAGCAATCAAGAACAAAAATGATTTTACACATTCAGAAAAAAGATACTTAAACCGAAGATTCAAACTATACCGCTGTAAATTCTCTGTCTGTTTGTAAAATATTATCATTGAAATTAATCGGTCCATTAAAGACAGATATTCAGATACGTTTTTTGTAATTATAAAACTACAACCTTCCAACATCACTCGTTCTTCTGCCTATCTTTCTGTCAAGGAAAGGATTCCTTCACCTTCACGGCTGGTTTGCTTAGAAACTACTTAACGATTGAGTTGAAAATTAATGTGTCCACATAATGGGTGTCTGTGTGATAGACAAGTAAATTAATTAGTTCTATATTTTGAATTTGAGACTTAAATTTTATTTTCTATTACATTAACCTAAATATATATTATTTTCTATTAAATTATACTACATATATATGAACTTTTGCAAAATATTGATGACCTACTCTATTATATCTTGATGGGCTACTCGTTACTCCTCCTTTTTCCCGCGATTGGATTATCCGAATCCTTTTCTAACAAAGTAATATTGTAGTATAAACTATCAAATGTCAGGGAAACAATACTAAATTGCAAACAACTCCGTTCTAAACTGGTCCGGTTACTGAACCGCAACGACATTGAACCAGACGCTTCCTCATTTCTAAAGTGAAGGAGATGCCCTTAGGAAGTCGAGAATATCTGTTAGATTTCATACAGACCTATTTGTTTTATAGATAATTGAATACTTAGGTATTTTTAAGGTTTTCAAGAAATTTCATGATGTTTTTATTTAACGTCAGACGGCGGCACACGAGCAGAAGAGTCACGAGATGTTAAGTGATGACCGCCGTCCATAGACAACTGCAAAACCCGCGGGGTTACAGAAGCATTGCCGGCCTATAAAAAACCTCCGCCCTCCCCATTTGGTTTTCGGGTTCCGTAGCAAAATGGCAAAACGGAACCTTTATATGTAGTTTCATTATGCCCGTCTGTTGTCAAAGAATATTGGGTATAAAAGATTCAATTAAAACTTTTTAAACCTAAATAAGATTTATCTTTTTTTATTGCAAATGAGTAGTAACCTGATTATTAAGTAAGGGTCTATAATGAGTATCACAACGTAAAAAGCGGATGTAAATTCTTATAATATAAGCTACAACTACAGATAAAAAAAAAATAGAATTGACAATTCCAACTGTAACACTATATTCATGTTTAAAGAGGTTTTTTACTTTTGCCTTGACAAGTTATTCTTTGTATAGTCTGTGCAGTGCAATCAAAACAAATGCATAGCGCATTGTAATGCTGTAAAATCACCCACGCATGGTCATTGTCCTATAGAATCGAGCCAATTAGGCTCTATAACGGTTTTATAATGGTCCCTGAGGTGGTTCTGGCTTTCTATTGTAAGGAGGTTCATAAAGGAATACCTATATAGTTATACATATAATAAAACTGTAACCGAGTTATGTCTGTGCATAGGAGATATAAAGGAAAATAATGTGGGGGGTCTTTTTAGGCCCTATAGAAGCCAAAACGATTTTTTTGAATAATTTTTTTATCTGTCTGTTTGTACGTGCATCACACGAAATACATAGGAATTTGATACAGTTAACACTGTTGCAATCATTTTGCCATCTATGTCGATATATTGACAATAGTAGTTATGAGCGGGCAACGTCGCGGGCATAAGGTAGTCTGTCTGTATAATGTTAATTGAAAATGTTGGTGACTTTGATTATCTTTAAGTATTTGTGATTGTCTGACGCTTAGCTGAATAAATAAATAATTATATAGGGGCAAATCACACAAATTGAGTTAGACTAAGTTCGAGACTTGTGTTATGGGATTCTAACTCAACAACTAAAACGAATAGAGATTAAATCTTATGGAGATTTAATTAGAATATATATTATGAATAATATAACATGTACATACCTATATTCTCAGGCGAGCAGTCTGTTTGTATCATAGATTTAAGGTATTATTAAAATAATAACGCCATTGTTATCGTCAACATCAAGAAATCATTAACATAACTTCATGTAATTAAGAATTAATTACTTGTTTACATCATTATTGTTTTAAACAAGGTCGTTTTAAAACATTTGACTGCATTTTAAAATACGTTTGTATTTTAATCATCAATTTATGACATACAAATTTAAAAAGAGAACTGATTTCTTATAAGTTAAATCGTGTGTCTGTTTGTTTTTCTCTAAAATAGCTGGGCAAATTATGTTGAAATTTATTACACACCGGCTTTTGTAAATATCTCAGGTAACCTAAGATTCAAAATCAATATTTATTCAGAAATTAGACCTCATAAGCTCTTTTACGACAATATTTAATAACCATTTATATCTTAATTAAGTTACAGACTACCAGCTGAAAGACATAAAAACTTGTACTTGTTATCCTACCGAGTAAAACACCATGACTTAAATCAGTAAGCCATATAACATTAATTGTTAGTTAAGTTAGAAATTGAAGTTCAGTATTTTATAGCATTCGTGCCGCAGCTTATTTAATGACAAAGCTTTCTCAATTTATGTCTCAGTCTGCCCACTACAATATAACCTGTATTATCTATCTACTACAGGGGTTCTCAACCTTTTCTTAGTCCGAGACCACTTTTATATTATTCTTGTCAGCAGGGACCACTATGTAAGTATAATAAAAATAAACTGTAATAATCAAACTGAAACTTTAATTAGCAAATCAATAGGATATTATACAAATACAAAAGAAGAAATAATAATATTTTTAGAATAGACTAATAAATAATAATAATATTAATGTTATTTCTAAGCTTGCATTTTCTTCACGAGTTTGGATATCCTAGGACTAATACTAGTTTTCTTAATCTAGGACTACTCAAAGATGCACGCAAACCATTGCGGTTGAGAACCATTGACCTACTATATGTACTTTACATAAAGCATGTAAAGCACATATATGTGTAGGCACCACACCATAATCTGCAGGGTAAGAAAAGAGCTTATAAATCCCTTAAAGGCCGGCAACGCTCTTGTGACCCCCCGGGTGTTGCAGGTGTCTATGGGCGGCGATGATTACTTAGGATCACGTGACCCGCCTGCTCGTTTGCCTCCCTCTGTCATAAAAAAAGGGTCGTAGATAAGATAACAAGTCAAATTTGATACTTTTATTAAATGTCAAAAACTAAATGTACATTATTTTCATTTTAGATGCCGAATCGAGTTCATGATTTGGTCAAATTTGCAATAAAAATATTTAAAATGAGCTTATGAACAATGAGAATGACTATATTTTACGGACATTTATTTATTAATATCCTTATAATATTTATCTCTTAAAATTTTCAAAATTAACCAGATTGGAATTGAATGTCCGATTCACATACATATATTTTTGTCAACGATTGCAACATTTATAAAAACAATTTTAGGCAATACAAGATAAACTGCAGAAAGAATATTGTTTATGCAGATATAGTCTTTGTCCCTTATGGGGTAGACAGAGTCGTGAGAGTGGAAGGCGTACTTATTTCACTACAATTTCCAAAATTTCTTCATTTATTTTACATCAGCTAGCGCAATTGAGTAAAAAATTAAGAAATAACTCCGTTCTATTTCACTGCTCGAATAAAAAAACTAAAATGTCGTATGCAAAAACTGTATTTACATAGAATCGGATGGTCATTGGACATGAATTTGACAGGCATTGTATCTCTTGCATAACAAGTGAAGGGCAAGAGCCGGAAACGAAGGGACACCGGCAAAATTGATTGAGTTATGCCAACTGCTTTCTCGAGTAATTTTGTGAAATTCTAATTAACTTTCTAAACATTTAGTTTGTTAAGATGACACTTTTTAACATTTTCAGTAAGAAAATATTTGCATTGATCACGTTTATGACGGGTATTCCTTGGTATTGTAATTTTTAATTTTGATAGACATTTAAACAAAAAAAAAATCTAATAGATGCAGTCTAATCATGTATAGAGTGAAGAGTCACCTGAATGAATTATTATTTTTAAATAAAATGCTTGTTTAAACAAATCTCATTATTTAATTGCGTCAATCAGAAGTATAATGAGGTATAGAACGATCTATTCACATGTTAATTTAAACTATAAAACTTTTTGTATTGAAATCAGTAATTAATTAAATTTTCATAAAGGCCCTACCTACATATGTATACTTACCTATATATACTTAACAAACTGACAGTTATGATATAATCAAATATAATAACAAAACGTTTTTATGAAAAAAGAAAGAAACAATTGCAACATTATTAAATACAAAATCAATCCTTAATAAATTAATACACAAACACTAATATTAAACTAGAGCACAATAAAGATCCGTTATCTCAACTGAGATGCATCTGTTATCAGTGTTCCATAGTTATTACGTTACGACTGCAAGAAATTCAATCTAGGAGCTTTCTAAGCTCTAGGCATTAATATGGAGAGGATAGAAGAGTAACTTGTGTTTTTATCGGATAAACTTGTAAATTCGATGGCGATTATACAATTTATAAAATAAGTAATTTATGTATATTTAAATGTTATTACTCTGTTAACAAAAATGTTGGTGGGAAATAAATAAAGTTATTAATTACCCTTCATTTATTTGGTATCAACATGTCAACTTTATTGTAATACGTGACCTGCTTGCTCGTTTGCCTCCCTCTTTTATAAAAAAATAAGATTTACTTTTTTAAAATTCAAGTTTTTATTACCATAAGACCATCAAAAGCAGACGTAAAAAGTCAATATTAGTCAACTACTAGCGTTTCAGAAGACTACTGTTGAGAAAAATGTCTTTTTATATCGTTACGATTGGCTACAGAGGTTTTAAGATATAAAATAAATATAAAAATCATGCAAATTGAGTTAACTCCAAACTAAGTTAGAGACTTGTATTTTGAGTCTGGTTTATCTATCATATAGCAAACGTCTTACTGCGTTAGTAGATAATATGAAGTTTTTGTTGTGTACACTCTTTAATTTCAGCTGCAAGGTAAATGCTAGATGGCTATCGCAAATAACGGATATTACCGATTATTTTGATATACTGACTCAGTATTTCCCTTAAGCGAACAATGAAATATAACACTTGTATAGTAGTACTATGTAGGCTATGGTGAAAATTTGCGGTGTTTTACTTTAGAGCGTAAAGAAAGTGCACAGATTGTGGGTTAGTGCATAAATTATAAAAAAACGCAACGTATAAAGATAGAAAAAGTTTAATTTAAATGTTTTTTTAAACATGTCATTTTCATACATTTGTATTTTTATTTTCTAAAGAAAAACATCATCATCATCAATTGTACACATATTCTATAACGTATGTAAAATTATTATAGCAAGTTCTTCTACTTTACATTTTATCGTATTACAAAAAAATCTTAAAATTTTAATCACAAAAATAGACCATATTTTTAGGTTACACATTTTGGACCTCGCCAAAAGGGTGATTTAAAACAAAATTGACATTTGAAAAACTATTCTACTAAAACCAAGCATTGTAATAATCGTTGCAATAGCCGTCGATATCGATTTACAATCGATAATCTACAGCAGAATATCGATTGAAAGCGAGTCTACAAATTGCCCGTCGTTAGTAATGAATATCCCTTTAATGTTATTACGATAGTAATTCGTTTAGCAATGAAAGGTACTCGATAATTCTTAGTGATATTTTTTTTTATTAAGCGCTTTATCATTGTGCTTAATAAAATAAAATCCATAATGAGAAATGGTCAATTCTGACCTAAATAATATATTACCTAATAATTATTACCTAAGTTATAAGAAATATTTTAAGTTTTTAATTTTTTAATATTAAAGAAATTTTAATACTGACTTTTGAATTCGCTAACTATCTAGATACCTCTTCTTTTGTCGTTGAAATTAACAAACTAGGTATAAACTATAATATTGACCATGGCTTTTATTTCATATTTAAGTTTTTGATGTTTGATTAAGAATGATAAATAAACATTTTTTATTAATAATTTTTAATTAATCACGTCTCCCTTATGTACGTTTTTCTCGGTGTTTAAATAAAATAAATAAAACTATAGTAAAATAGAAAAAAAATAAAAAGTGAGAGTTAAATATATAATTAAAAACGTGTTTCGAATTCATACAGATTTTTGTAAATAAACCATTATCTATGTATAATTCAAGGCCTTTGATATTTTGATTTCTGAGACAATATAATGTATATTACGCTTGTGCTACTCAAAACCTTAAGCCTAAGATACATTAGGAAATAAATTTTACAAAAAGCACCATAAAAAGACAAAAAATAATCACGATCAATGTTACCAGTAAACCCGTAAATATAATGTTGCGCTTCTTTAGACAAATTCTCCCTTACTGCATTTGAGGCTTTATTTATAATAATAGCATTTTCATGTTTTTCTTTTTTTAACCTATCACGACTGTCAATAAAAAAACAAACTTAAACTAGAAAAACACCATTTCTACATAACACCTCAAATATCAATACAAAATTCAAAGCGAATCCTACGCTCCGGTGGCCAACAAAGGAAACTGTCGAACAATGGGCCTAACTTTCGTGTATTTGTAACCTGTCATTATCTGAATGGAACCATTTGATGCTCCAACGAGTGCACTTTCGCTTTACAAACAGGGGGTTAAGAGGTCACGGCATACCTGTTGAGATTGTAATTTGTCCCGTGTATCGTTGACAAAATTGTTACACGTAACTTTGATCGCTATAATATTCTAGTATATTTCGTAATATGTAGTGTATGGGAACGTTAGAAGATGACTGCCTTGAAAAACTTATTGTGACCAGTTACAATTTTCGGAAAAGGGCAGATCAGAAGTACCCTTAACAGACGAGTGTGCATGGAAAGATTAATTAATGTGGAGGAAGTGAAGGAAGCATGTCAGGACAGTAAGAGGAAGAATGTAGTATCTGCCTACTCTTATAGGTAAAATAATGTGATCATAAAGTATGTACGTATATTTTATAATACTGTATATAATCATCAAAAATTTTAAACAAATTTTCTTTTTGTTATTTTTATTATTTACTTTTATTTTGTCGGCTTTGTATGAAGTCATACACAGTAATTATATTGTAAATAGTTCTGGAAATTATCCGTAGTTTTTCTTCCTCATTTAAGAACTAACATATTTCTTTTAACTATTCTACGATGGTTTTTAGGACTTTATTATTTTTTTCTTAATATCTTTTATGTATAGACATAGACAAATACAGAGTTTTATTATATGTATATACTACAGATAAGTAAATAAACCCATAAACTAAGCCATGTTTGCGATCACACACCGCCATCTAAGGTTTTATGTTCACTTTCTAGGAACTAACACCGCGGCTTGTGTCAACTGTAATTTCTCCGATAGCTTTTGTTTCTATTTGAAAAGCTTTAAGTATTGAAACATGTGTCTTTTTAGAGAATAATGTGTTTACTATGTAAACTGTTCGGACAAATAATATATATGCTAATTCATAAAGTAGTTGAGAAATTTGCATAAAAATACAATTTATTAAATTTGAACCATTGTCTTGATATATCCTTGATTATAATAACTGTGGGTCACAGTATACAGATATAAATGCCAATAGAGCTTATCTATACAAATAATAAAATTGTAACTGAGCTATGCCTATACATGCGAGATATTTTAGAACAAGATATATAGGGGCTCTTTATACGGCCTATAGAAACCAAAACCACTGTTTTTAGAATTTTTGTCTGTCTGTATGTTTGTACTCGCATCACACAAAAACCACCGAATGGGTCTGGATGAAATTAGGCACAGTGATGGACTAAAACCTAGATTAAATATAGGCTACTTTATATCCTGGAAAAATGTACGGTTTCCGAGGGATATAATTTATTGTAACCGAGCAAGGGGCTGACAAGATATTATAGTATCCATTGGTTGGACGAAGTCGTGGGCATTAGCTAGTATTAAATAATAAAGTTAATTAATTAAAATATGATAACTTAGTACATTTCTTAATTCAACAACTATGTAACAACTAAGATATAGAATATATACATCTTTTTAACGCAGTATTTAATATGCTAGATAGATCAGTATAGATAGGTAATACAAAAGAGTTTTCTTAAGTATGTTTCTCAACACATACCTCATTTAATTAGCACTATGAATGAAAGAAGTAACGTCGGTACGTGCTAAACATTGATTTATTCCCTTTGAGTCTCGAACACGAATACCGTCGAAATATTATCAAAATTACTTTGGCTATGTGATTTGTCTTTATATTTATTTATTATCAGTTTATATCGAATTAAAAAAAGGCAAAGATATTTTATTTAGTTAACAGTTAAAACTATTTAAAAGTATATTTTACTCGGTATTACTCACGTCAATTTTTAGTCGGTATGCCGACCGTTTCGGCTTATTCAGAAGGCCATCTTCAGGGCGAGTACTAGGAACGTCGCGACGCGGCTGTTCCTTGTGCACTGATAAACAAGTTAAAAGTTAAAAATATGCTTTTTTTATCTACTATAGAAAATATCTGAGTATCCAGCATGAACAGATATCAATAATTCATTATTACAATATTTACTAAGTATCTTCAAAAAGTAACAGTTGTAAGTTGTGAATGGCTGGCATTCAATATTATCATCTTGTACCTTAACAATAATCATTAGTTTGAATACGCAACACAAGACCTAGTTAGTCCATAGCTGCCAAGTAGCCCATTGGAGCAAATCAAAAAGAGACAAGCGAACGAAACTCTCAACTGATATCCCTTCAAGTCGTTTGTTTTTACGTATTGTACGTTACTGGATACTAAATTCACACGAAAGAACAATGATAAGTGTGAATTGCATCAATTGTGTAAATTTAGTGAGGTGAAAGTAATGAGAAGTTGGAAAACTCTTGTGATAATTGTCTATGGTAGTATGCCCTAACAAAATTTTATGTTGAACAGTATTGAAATATGTTTAACATAACTTTTGTTAGGTCGAAAGTAGCGTAGGTATGCGTACTCAAGACGATTGTAGAGGAAATTTTAACACTTCTTAGAATTTCCTTTGTGTGCTACGTCTATGCAATAATCTATTGAACTATGAGGCGTAAAATACACAATAACAAAAATGTTTGCATTTAAAGTAACGCTTTATCTGCAGGCCTTTTTTGATGGAATAGTACCAAATTCCGAATAAAATTTTACAAAAATTTTTTTTTCTTGCCAAAGTAATCTTTTCATATCAAATTTTTCGCGAGAATATTTCTATTTGACTATTCAACTTCTAAATATGTGGATCTAGAAAATACTAGATTGTTATTTTTCTATCAATATTTAAAATAACGATTACATATAATTTTGTATAAGTCATTAAGTATGGTGTTGAAGTTATCCATGAGTAGCGGGTATTACTTTCCATGAGATGATTTTTAAGCATTAGACGCAAAGTTGCAATGACTTTGAGACGATGAAGTATGATTTCACGGATTAAAACTAGACAAATTACTTATTGGCGTACAAAAACGGTTATTTCGCGCCAAAACTACTGATTGGCGGGCGGAGATTCGAAATGCTTCAGCCGTTATCAATCAGATTGAAATTACTGGGCCGTGAAATTCTTCCATTTTGTGAGAGCCAATTGCTGCTTTATTAAGTGTTACTTTCCAAATATGCGTTTTTGAAAAGTGGGTATTGACAAACGAAAAAACGGGTATAAATATGCACAACAAGGTGATAATATGAGGGTGCAGTTTTCCTTATTGAGGTACAGAAAATAAGGTTAAAAATAAATACAGTAAAACTAGCACCCCGCTGCATAAAAGTATCGAAAATAACAGTATTTACGGAATAAATAGCTGAAGAATAGCAAAATATTTGAATCAAAGACAGAGATCTAAAAGTAATAATTGATTCCATTTGTTCCAATATAACTTTATTTACCATAAATGAATTATAACTCAAAGTTCAAAACATGAAGATTGTCATCGATATATTATTTTAATCAAAGTACGCTATGGATAACTGTAAGTGCGGTAAATATACGTAAATCTCGACTAAATAAATAAATATCGCAGTCATTAATTAACTTATCATCGACTTTCTAAGGGAAAATAATCAAATACGGTTATTTTTCTTAAAATTAATGTGAGAAACCAACGCAATATTCGAACTGTAAATTGCGTAACATTCTCAGTTCCCACATGAAGTAAACAATCTTTATTTACACACAGTACCGTAGACTTCATAGCTGGGTCAGTGGATCCACTGATCAAGCTATACCTATGAGATGGTACTAAGCCATTCCATAATATCGTTTAGATTGAGTAGTCGCTTGTACCAAAACAAGGCGGCACGTTAAAAAAATTCAGATTTATGTTTCACGAAAAGAAAATATTTTCTGTAATTTTTTTGAAATGGGTTACATCAAACGTTTCAGCGTGAAAGTAATAGTAACAACAATTGTATTACGGTTTACTTATTAATAATTTTGGATAGAAACTGAAAGTATAAACGGAAAACGTATCCGTAAAAAGCAAAAAGTAAATTGGTGCAACAATTACCTAATAGTTTTACTAATTTCGTTTACATTTTACAATTCGGAAGTTGGAATATTTTACAATTTGATAGCTGTTTAACTTAATTTTTTCAATCTGTGTGTACACTACCTTAGACTACACCACTATTTGAATTAAAATCAAACAAAAAGCAATCACTTCATTTTTGGATTTTTTTTTGTTATTTGTTTTAGCACGGGGTTTTGCTTTAAGTGATTGAACAATTGGTACTTACAAATTTCTCATTGTGATGTTTTGTATTGTTGCTTTATTTGTTGGTAAATAAATAAATAAATAGCGAACTACATATGGACCCAGTAACAACCTACATACTTGAGTATTGCATAAGTTGGCTCCGCCCAAAATCAAAGTGGAACTGCTCTAAATAAATTGTAGAAAGTAAAACAATTGATTCTGACAAGCCAGTGACAGTCAGTTGTTTTTAGAAAACGTTGCGCTTGATTGATAGTTAGCCTAGTTACAAAGTAAGCGGGATTTTTTAATGTAGCCATATAAAAGTAAGTCTATCAGTATACTTATTAATAGCAGTTTATTCATATATTTTGTGAAAATAATAATAAAAATAATTATATAGGGACAAATCACACAAATTGAGTTAGCCCCAAACTAAGTTCGAGACTTGTATTATGGGATACTAACTCAACGTTTTATACAATTTTTTTTATAATAAATACATATATACGAGTAGATAAACATCCAAGACATAGGCCAATCATAAAAAGGTCATTTTTCATCATGACCTGACCGGGGATCGAACCTCTTGCGTATCGGTCAAGTACGTTAACCGTTACACCACGGAGATCATCATGAGTATTTCTGCGCAGCTTCTAGTCTTGGAATTCTCTCGAAAAATATCGGTAACAATGTGATTATAATAACCACACCCGATACGTTGTTAAAATTTGGCATAATTGAATAAATATTTCTCGTTTTTTTTTTAAATTTCGTATATCAATAAAACTTCTCTTAGATTTAACTATCAATTACAAAAATTACATATTAATTGACCCATTTTTTTGCCAGAAATCTCCATGTTTACTACAAACAGTTGATTTATACAACAAAGTGAAGGCAATAAAAGCTTTGATCCTTAAATTTTATATTAACCTGCAGTCGCATGTTGAAACCTTTTAAAAGATTGAAAATAAAAATGTATAAACGCCGTTTTCAATACAAAATTTAGGAGTATCATTCGACCTACATTAGTCTGTGGCTACGAATGAACACTATTGTTTTGTGATGAATTAAAAATATCAGAATGTTATGCAGTGATATTTTTTTATTTTATATAATCTACTTTATAAGATTATTTATAAATAGACACACTTAAAAATATTTTTTTGTTATTATTATCACTGCAAATGCAAGTGACGATTGGTCACTTCCGAAAGTTGATTTCTATTGAGATAAACTTATTAAATATTTTTTATTTTGCTACGATAACTACTGAATTATATAATATCCTTCTTTCTCCACGTAATTGAAGAAATAGAATAACAGAAAATCATTTAACATCCTACAAAAAGAGCTATCACAAATACTTATTTGGACTTACTGTATCAGTTTAAAATATCTTAAGACTCGTTAACAACTAGTAACAGGTGATTACGTAATTAGTTCCGCCCAATCTTTGGCTCTGAAGATTTATATTTTTTTTATGAACTGGAACTTTATATCCATCGCAGATTTAGTTGATCACGTAAGTGTTTTAAAAAAGCTTTAGTTACGCAACGTGGTTTGCAAGAATTTATCTAAATTGTTAATTGCTGATTTTTTTCGTTAGAATTACTAATAGTTTTGATCATTTCTTTTACAATTTGCTGACTGAATATCTCATTTTTTATAGTCACCTTTGCAAAAAGATGCAACCTCTGCGATCAGGAAAACCATGTTTTTAATGATACTTTTTTTGTATAAATCTGTTTTAAGATATTTTTTTTTGTTGTTTGTCCTTGCAAATGATGAGGGTCACTTGATCCTAATGACGACTCATTTACCATCTAGCAAATTAAAGTTGGATTTTTATTTTCTCTTTTGTTTTTTTACAGCTCAACCTTAATATTTTTTCTATTGTATATAAAAATGCGACACATATTTTTTTTTAAATTATGATATTGATGGTAATACGATATTTTTAAATTCATAGATTGTACATGATTGTAATAAATAAAAACATAAATAATTACTGGCACTCAGCCAAGATATAACCACTAAAATTCAGAAAAAAATGATAAATTAAAATATGTATATATACCTGGTTTGAATATTTTACAAGCTTTTATTTAAAATATTATTTAAAAAAAATATTTTATTACGTTCAATTTGGTTCTAAATTTAAAAATTTAAATCTAGCTTTTGCCCGCGTCAAATTAGAGAGGTGGGGGAATCGACAAAGCATAGCCTATACCATTCTCCACTACTTCAATCCGTTGTTCCGTTTTGACTGAAAGACGGACAAACAAAAAAAAAACACTTTACATTTATAATATTGTTACGGATTATTCAGTTTTATTTTTCTTGCTTTTAACCATTGTTTTAAAAAATGTAGGTCGTAGATAATCATTATCCTCACCTCTTTGCATATATTGTACTAGTTGGAGCTTTTGTGCAAAAAACAATTAGACATAAGAAGTCGAAGATTATATCATTGAAAGTCACGCGAGAAGACATAATTAGTGTCTTTGCACGGCTATACTCACGTTAATTTTTAGTCGGTAACGCCGACGACCGTTTCGACCTATTCAGAAGGCCAGTCGAAGATTAGTTTCTATAGATTAACATTCGATATTGCGTGGACTATATCAGTTACATGAATACAGTATTTCTCCTCGCGTGAGGTATGTCATACCGTTAGCATAATTTTATTTGGTTTTTCTTCATGAAAATACTTTGAGACCTCGTAAAGTAGTCCTCTCCAGTGTAACTCATAAATACTTGGGTTATTTTTGTATTTGCGAACAGTTTTTGTGGGGCAATGAATATGAATCCGAAAATAACACATGTTTTAGATATTTTTATGTATTGCAGTCCTATTACGTTTGTCATAAAAAAATTTAAACGTTACTTTAGTTAATTAGGGGCATATTATTTCGTTATTTATTTTTTTTTATATTTATTTTTCTTATTTTTATTTTATATTTATTTAGTTTTTCTTTATCTCATAATTATGATGCTGGTAGTCTATAGCTTGAATGAGATTTAAATATTTAATTATTGGTGACGTGAAAAAGTGCCTGTGAAGGTCTAATTTCTGAATAAATATTTTGATTTTGATTTTCAAAGTATCATTAAAGCTTAAAATGCATTGTACATTTTATTATCATAAATCATAGTAGGTACAATAATTCGACCGAATAGATTATTTATCACTAGATAATACTCTTAATTCATAAATAATTGTAATACAAGAAATGACATATAATTAACTAAAATAAATCATTTTTTTATGTGTTGATTTATAAACTGCTGTGTTACAATAATATATAAGTAAGATATAAATTCAAGTTTGAATGAATATAAGCAAGTAAAATAACTAAAATGTAATTTCAATTTTGAATGAATGGATGGATCGCATGACGATACCAATCATATATGTAGTTACTTACACACATACGAAAGCAAAAGTCAATTATGCCATAACTAATAAACATCCCATAATTTCATGTTACATAATGTAATCTGTAGTACTAGTATAATGATACAGTGAGCTTAATTCGTGCAATCAAATACAATATTTGTTTTGTACAGTTGCCTCGGGCCAACTGTAAATGCTTAATAGCTCAAAGCTGTTTAAAACAATCACGTAGTTGGTATATTTGTTGAGAGGTATTCTGTAGTAGTTACATATTAGCAGTAACGTAAAATCTATACAAATAATAAAATTGTAAATGAGCTATGTCTACATGGGAGATATTTAAGAATAAAATATATAGGGGCTCTTCATAGGGCCTGTAGAAGCCAAAACTATTGTTTTTTGTCTGTCTGTGTGTTTGTACAACGTATCACACAAAAACTACCGAACGAATTTACCGAATTTAACGAATGAAATTTGGCACAGCGATGGACTACGACCTAGAATAAAAGATAGGCTACTTTTTTATCCCGATAAGTGTACGGTTCCCGAGGGATATAATTTTTCGTAAAATCTACGCGGATGACGTCGCGGGCATTAGCTAGTATTAATATAAATGTATTTAAGTATACATTATAAGTTATACAATATAAGTATATTAAAAAAAAATCTAAAATATTAATTACTGCATCTTTGAGAAAAACATTTGCCGTGTATGTGAAATTAGAATTGGAAGATAACTTACGTATATTAATGACGACGTTTTTGACGATCGATGGAATGGATTAAAATGCTTGTCCGCTACTCAGGTGGCCCTGGTTTGAATCCCAGTCAGGTCATGATGGAAATTTATCTATTTCTTATCGGCCTGAATCCTAGATGTTAATCTATATATGTTTTTTTTGAGTTTGTATTCCATAACACAAGTTTCGAAATGACTGTGGGGCTAAATAAATCTGTGCAATTTGCGCCAATATATTTATTTATTACTTGTCTGAAAAATCATCAAAATCGGTTAAGACAAACGCGAGATATTATAGCGGAAAAATATCAAACTAAGAACTTCTTATTTTTGAAGTTGGAAAAAAGTATACTGAAACGAAAAATTGATTAAATAATATTTTGTTATCTACTACTAGCTTTTGCACGCAGCTTCGCTCGCGTAGAAAGTGGCGAAAAGTGGCCTATCTCATTCTTCAGCCCTTCAACCTACTCCACATAAAAGATATTTATTATAACGAAAACAAAACTGTCGTAATCAATTTAATCTTGTGATCTATTACGAAGCAAATTGAATGATTTATGTGTTGAAATAGCAAAATTAGCGCGCATTGTAGTGTGAATGAAACAAGATAAAAAGAAATCGCTTAAGCTCCGCCGTTGCGCAGGCGCCGACGTCCTAATAGCTATTGTGAAATGAGAGCAGGTCTGTTAGTCTAATCTATGTACAACATTTTTTTTTTATATAAGAGGGAGGCAAACGAGCAGGCGAGTCACGCGATGTTAAGTGATCACTGCTGCCCATAGACCACTGCAATACCCACGGGGTTACAGAAGCGTTGCCGACCTATAAAAACCCCGAGAAGTTGGACCTCCGGCTCTCCCACTCACCGGACGGAGCGTGGCGGATGATAGCCGCCATTCAGTAATTCAATTAAAAATTTAAAACACTCCCGACACAGTATAACAAAACACACATCAAACTTACTCCTCTTTTTACGTTGGGGGTTAAAACGTAGCTAAGAAAGATTAAACTAAAATAAACATTTATTAACATAGATTAAAATATTAAATTTTATAACATAACATAGAGATATGTTATGTTATAAAATTTAATATTTTAATTTCATTCATAGAATTTATGTTAATGTATAATTATTTATTTGTTTCAGGTATTTGAAAAGAAAACGAAGATGAAACTGGATTTTTAATAAGGAATACATATTTGTATATTTTTTCGTTTGTGGCGAGTAATCTCAAAAACTACTGCATTGATGGTAATGATTTATCGCTACTTATTTCTACATAGCGACCTTATAATATACTTTAAAATGTAGTAGTAACATGATTTAATTTTATTTAAAAAAGAAAAGTCACGGGCTCTTGTACTGTGCGTGTGAAAACACAAGAAACATTTATTGACAAATTGGCAAAAAAAGTTAATTGCTTAATTCTTTAATTTAAAAAATATATCTCAGATCCATGGATATAAAAAAAAAATAGATTCAACGTGCATAAACTACAATCGATGGGAAGTACTTATCTAGTCTAGACATGTTAAGTACACGGTCATTAATTTTCCTGTTTTTTCTTTCACTCATGTTTTTCATTTATTTTCTGGGTTTCGTACGTCAACGTACGATAAACAACTCGACTCGCAATCCCGTTAAAAATTATCCTCGGCAAAACACTGCTCATCGTTTTTTATGGTGGTATGGAGCCACTACTAATAGTGGTATGGTGCCACTACTTGTAGTGGTGTGGAGCCAGCTACAGGCTTATATTTAGCCTGTAGCACGAATGGGCCGGGCTCGTCCGGGGAAGTACCACACTCCCACAGAAGACCGACGCCTG
>JADGIL010002229.1:18068-29407 GCA_020352625.1 Cactoblastis cactorum
GATTATAAGTTTTATCTGGAACACTCGATATAATACATTAACGTCGATATTTAATATTGTCTACATGGAAAAGGGTGTTCGACATGGAAACGAGTGGGTAGAACACGACAAAAGCCATTGAATATTGATCGTTGCTGGTGTTAAGGTTACCTACGCATAAATCGGTTGCTTATAGGACTTCGTTCGTCAAATATTGTTTCAGTAATTAAGGTTACGCGTTACTCTTACTGGTTATGACTACATACTCGTTGTTTCAAACTTACATAGAGGAAAGTAATATAACTTATGCAAAGGTACATATCTCAGAAATGTTTTATGTATATTACTCAGGTTTCGAGTACCTCTTCATCTTCATCATCCGATCATGAATTTGAAGTGTGAATAGATACAGATACAATTTATTTTCTCAAAATAAATTTAGTTAACGTTGGATCACTAGAGAAGCCATTAAAAGAAGTATACTTACAAAATCATTTTTGTTATAGCCAGGGAAACGTGAATAATATTGAAATAAAGACTGTCTAGAACAACATAGACAAAACGTCGACTTAACTATATTTTCCATTCAAATTTTCCTTTTCTAGGCAGGTATGTTTGCAAGATATATTACATTGACTGTATCTTATTTTCAAAATAATAAGAATTTTCGGGATCCCAATTATTTGACTATTATTTGAATTCAGAGTACGTTTGGATGACATCCATGGAGTAATGGTTAATATGCCTGTCGGGAGGTCCCAGGTTCAGTCCCTGATTAGATCAAAACGGAAAAAATACCTTTCTGATTGGCCTTGGATATTTTATATAGAGGGTATATGATAAAAAATATGGTATCGTTGAGTTAGTAATCCATGATATGGAACTACGACATATGATCAATTTCTTCCTGTTGTGGTGTATACGACAGATCATGTGGATGTTAACCGAAAGCTACTTTTACTAAAGTAAATATTTTTACCTTTAATCGGTTCGGAAATTTGGATTTGCGGCCAAAATCCGAAGCCGAAGTCAATGTAGATGTTTTCTCTATAGTGAATATTATTAGATACCAAAAATACAGTTTGAAAAATTTTTTTTTTAAATTTTCATAGTGATTACTAGCTTTTCAAAGAATTAAATAGATGTTAAATCCATAAAGTATAAAGTCATTTGTTTAAACATTTTTAAAGTTGGATGATTAGTGTAATGTATTGAAACCATAGATAATATAAATGTTGCCCGAGGCCCGGTATTTTGCACAATTTGATTATTTGCTTCAACGAGCGGACAGAGGTCAGTTTAAAATAAGCTTTTGTGTGTTCAAGGATTTTTTATTTCGAAATATTATGGCAGCTTGTGGTCTAACTATACCCGGATTATTATTGGCTTACAAGTAAGTAACTTGAATAAAAATTTGATCATGAGAAGTCATGTGATAATTTCCTTAACCTTTCAAAAATTATTAGCAGGAAAAATATATTTAAAAAAATACTACTAGACCAACAAAAATATTATTTGTACAACTATTTATTCAAAAATTGCTGTTATTCACATATAAAATTTGTAGGTTATTGAAGGTATATTTAATAGTTCAGTTTATTATTTATCCATAGAAACTACAAAGATTTCTTTTGTTAAGAAACTATTTTAAAAAGTCTGGCAATCGTTTGGTGTAAGGGAATTCTGTTAATATTTCGATAATTTAAAATGTACAGCAGAGAACTTGTGTATACCTTTAAGGCCAACCTTTTCGACCAAGTTATTACAGTGTATGCTTGAATTTTGTAGCTATTCGCCTTTAAAACCCAAGATTTATGGAAAGCCAATATGCCTTCAATTTAGGGTTGGTTACGACATTTTTATGGTAGGAGTAATTTATTATTTTAGTAATTCGAAAAGAAAAATAAACATGAGAGTTGTCGGAGGCTCTTTAATTTTAATAATATTTGTGAGAGACTAAAAGCAAGAAAAGATTTGATTTCAGTATCTTTAAAAACGATGATATAGTCTCTAGAAAAAAATATTAGAACCAATAATTTTTAAGTATAAAAATGTATATTAATTTATCATAATTATACATAACCTTTGACTTGCATTTGTTTTTTAATGGAGCTTTTTCATATTTGGTCTAATAACTATTTCAATGAGAAGGCATGCGAAAAGGTCTGTTTAAATGTGTTTGCAGACCATGTATTATATCTAGTTTTATTAACCCAGGCTTTGCATTTAGCCCATATTTTAGTAAGTTATTTGTGACAAATACTGGTTGGTTGATTCCATAGTTGACATAGTTTTCAATGATATACACATTCTTCATTATTGACAAGTGTATACCCAGAATTAATTTTGTATATGTTTATTACTATCTTTATACATGTGACCAGTATCATTCAATGTACGCTATCATGCATTGACAATTTGTAAACGAGCGTGTCAAAATTGTTTGTACAGACATCAACTGTTCCGTGTTTTGCTAGCATTCTTTGTAAAACTCAAACATCCTATATAGATTGTTTAAAAATATCAAACAATGACATATAGGTAGGCTTTGAGTATTACAGCATCATTATGACACGCATTACAGGTTGAACAATTCAGGCTGTAGCATGGACCGCGTAAGTTTATTTTAAACTTATAATTATGTATCTTTATTGAATTGCTATTCAAAAAAGAGACATGATGTAATTTTATTGTTTTGTGTTGTGAGTGCCCATGTATTAGATCTCATTATTCGCGATTCAATTCCCCAGTGAAAAAGATTGCCTGCAGTGATTTAAGTTTTGTGTAAGAAAATCATGCTTTTAGCCTAAAATGAATATTGGTATTAAGGTAATGTTTAGTTTTGTCATATTTTTGCAAATATTTAACAACGATTTTTTTTATAGAAAAAAAAAAGAAGTGTATTATTGTGTGTGTAATTTTCAAAGGTTTTATACATAATTAAATTTTTGTTTGATTGTCACAACACACACAACTGGAGATTATATATTATATTGATAATGTACTTTATTTCAAAAAAATAATTTAACGTATCTATATTATTTAAAAAGTGTCCTTATATGTATATAAACATCTTCTTCATATCCAGCCTTCTATAGCCCGCTGTTGGGCTCAGACCTTTCATTTCTCGCGCCATTTACATCGATTCTGTGCAAGTCACATCAGTCTTCTTACTGTTATCCTTACAATGTTTATATTTATCTAAGGCGTTCCTTTTTAATACGATATTTAGCTGTCATTACCAAATAACTATATATTTGGTTAGAACATATATTATATTCATAACACAATCTCTCTTATATTTCTATATTTGACAAGTTTGAATTTGTTTGATAAAAGGTACAGTATATGTAAGTTCTATGATTGTAATGGAAAAATGAGACATATATATATATATATATATATATACAATAGATTTTATGATGTTAGTTATCAGCCGCACCCCGAAATTTCGCTACCTTAGAAATATCAGAATAAAAAAGTAACCAATATGTTATTCTAATTGTGTTGAATTTTGAGTAAAAGCATCGTCAATATTTATCCATCCACACAAAATTACATCTCCAATATTATATAAGCTGCACTCCGAAATTTTGCTTCATAAGAATTTCCGCATGTAATATCCTGTGCTATATAGAGTTACAAGCTAAACGTGTATCAATTTGATTCTCTATACACAACCATTCTTAAGATCCACGAAGCTCATACTATGATATATAATGGATTGGTGGTCTCTTTTTTGTTCTAAATTTTTAACTACCAGGTAAAAACACTTTGCACTTGATGATAATAATAGCAATCCATCTAGTAAATTTAGCGTGAAGGTGTAACAAATAAGTATTCTAATGCTCGAACATTACGCGGTATTTCCAAACCTCGTATGGAGGCTTTAGTGACCGCGAGTCTGGTATACACCAGTGTCTTCGCTCTTTGAAATCGTTATTCCAAAGTGAGAGTTTTTTAGCTGTCAGATCTAAAGAGTTAATTTCCTTTTAATTCCGGTGTGCTGATAGTTAAATCAGCTAGGGTCGAGGTAAAACTTTTCTATGGTATTCTAATTCCGAATTAGAAACGTCTGATCTGGAGTTAAGCTGTAAATAAACTAATTAGAATGAGAATTATTACTGTGTATTTATTTAATGATGTAGCAAAAGAAGAATAGATAACATAATAATCGTTAACGAACATTGGAATTAGCTTCTTCACTTCTTTACACGTCAGATATATTTTCATTATATACAGAAGTACCTGGAATAAATACAATAAATCTATATTAATATTATAAAGAGGTAAAGTTTTGTAACTTTGATTGTTTATTTGTAGTCTTCGGAAATACTGAATCGATCATGAAAATTCTTTTACAATCAGAGAGCTACACTATTCAGTAGTGCTATAGGCTATATTCTATCGTCCAACAAAGTGGGCACGGGTCGGCTAGTGTATTTATATTAATTTATTTTCTTTCAGATTGTACTGTTGATCACGATACATTCGTGTAGTATTCTAACAAACCCAATACAGTTATCCAGTTTCGATGTATTGTATAATGAAGATGTAAATCCGAAATTACTGGGCGACCCGCTTCTGCCGGTAGCCACGGAGATGCCAGAAGTCATGCGAAATAAGCCAACACAAGAAAGATCTAAAATCTTATGTCCCAATGAAAAACTATTACTTCCATTAAAATATCATTTTGATGATCGCCTCTCAGGGAGCGGTGTAGACAATCGCGTCAATATTGTACCTTTGCAGCCTGTGAAACAGCCTACTATTGATTATAAAGTTTTAGTCGTGACTGCTCCCGCTGGCATAGATTTGGACGAAGACAACAAACCGTTTACCGTTTACATAGTTTTTAATGACGATCAAAACAACTACCAAAGCCCGATGGAATTACCTGCTGTTTACTTTGTCAAAAGATCGCGGCAACGTAGTAAAAATGCAGACTCACTATACTTAGTGGACAGCAACCGCACGGTCACAGGACTCCGGAGTAAAGAGATACAAAAATTTATTAAGTTCAGGAATAAACTTACCAGTCGCTTCAGCAGGAACGCAGACAACAAAGATGATTTAGAGTATGTTGAGAAGATTAGGAAAAGCGATCCCTTCAGAGGCTTTTCTACTATTAATAACGATGTTTTAAAACTAATTCCAAGTACCCTGTAGTTATAGATTTTATAAAAGGTTAAATAAATTGATGCCAAATTATCTTTTCTTTTATATCGATATTCCAAGAAAAGCAATTAAAATAGCTACCTTTGAAGGTTCTTGATTATTAAATATCAACACAAAAACTTATAGTAAGTATTTAAAAAACGTATCGATTTCAAGCATTACGGTTTTATTGTAATTCATAGAAATCTATTAAATATATTGAAAATTATGTATTATATTATTTACAAACAAAAGTAACTGGTGATATTTATGGCATGGTTAAAATCACTATTATTCTTAGTCGAAATATTTGGTTTGGTGAGTGGGAATAAAAAATTTTGTGGATGATATATTTGCCTTGTCCAGTAGCAGTATAAACTTGAACAGTATATAAAATATACTTATAAAAGAAAAGGTAAGTATTATTTATTCTGATATTTCCATTTTATTAATTTACTACTGGCATCTTATGTGTTATTAGTCTAGCTGTCGATAACCGATGTCACTAAATCACCGCACATTAATTAATTGCTCAATTAATATGCGTGAAAGATACAAGCTCTCTATCGCAACGATTCGTGATAAGCGTCTTTCAGCGTTCTTTCTCAAACTTTTGTGATATAAAGATAATATTTTTTCCAATACTTATGTTAAACATACCTTGAAAAATCTAGACAGGTCGAATTAGTATATACTAGTGCTACAATCGGAATATCTTCTTTTCTTTGAAAATGAATAACTGACTTGAATTAAGTACTTCCTACACAAATAAAAGTGACAAAATATTATTATTACACTACTAGCAATAATTACTAAAAAAAAATGCAAACATGCAGCACTATCTATTCAGTCCATTTGCAAACTTCTCGTCCAAATTTTATCAAAATCAGTCCAGTAGATTTTGAGTTTATTTATTACAGACAAAAATTTAAATCGTTTCCTAACAAATAATTTTTTTATTAATATTTTTTACTAAACGATTACAAACACAATTTTTCTAATCCCTTAGTAAAATCATTCATTTAATGTCAAATATGAAATCAAAGATATAAATATGACAAATAATAACTAAAATTTAATATTTGTAAAATAGTAAGCTGATTAGTAAAATACGCGTAAATAACGTAGCGTGTTATCGTGATTTTGATAGCTTTCCTTCTGAAATAAAATGAAATCAAAATATTTTAAATAATACCCGATGAAGACACGATATTTAAAAGTAAAAATAAAATAGATGTCAATTCTCATTCTACTTATGCATTGTGTCAGCAAAAGAGTAAAATAAGTGAGCTTCAGTATTGACTTCCTGTTGTAGACGATAAACAGGTCCAGAGTTCAGGTAGCGAAAATGAGTTTCATAAAAAGCCACAAAAAGATAATAATTAAAGGCCGAACAAAGAAGTAATTACGAGGGAACAAACCGATGTGAGATCACAACGAGCTTTTGTACAGAAATGATTGCTGAAGATTTTTACGGGGTTTTATTTACAAACAAAGAAACAATATATATTATAATGATTTTATGCTTTGTGGCCAAGAGTGTCAAGATTAGGTGAATGATGTATTTATATATCTTAAGATACCTGTGAGAAGAATTCTCAATTTAAGCCCTTTCATTTTTATTCACAGTTTACTTATAATTGTGGAATGGAGCCACTACTTTATAGTGGTATGGCGCCTCTACATGTAGTTTTTTTTATGTCAGAGGAAGGCAAACGAGCAGACGGGTCACGAGATAATTAAGTGATCATCGCCGCCCATAGACAACCGCAACACCCGCGGGGTTATAGTAGCGTTGCCGGCCTGTAAACTGGACCACCGAGGTAACTCGACTAGTTAAGTTTTACTATCACGCAAAAATAATTATTATTCGTATTGTCCAGTTGGATGTTATTAACTCAATGCGCATTGCGAAGATAGGCTAGCGTCGCGTCATCATTTCGTAACATACAAACGAACAAAAACAACTTGATATTTTTTATATGTAGTTATGTCAAAAACTTAAGAACCAAAGTTGTCGTTTCTCTAACCGCATGTATTGATTTCATGGAAATGCGAATGATATTATTATGTCTAATGATTTCTAGGGAAAATGGTAGCTCATTTCATTACCTTTCAGTCTGCAGATAGAAATTTCTAAACATCAAAGGGCAAAAGATGGGCTCGAATACTTTCGAAGTAGACTTTAACAAGTTGTTCGCAGCTTTGTGGCTTAATTGTCAGATTAAGATGTTTTTGTAGTTTCTGCAGTTCAAAATGTGTGGGTCGTAAATACTTGTAAAGAGTTCATTTATCGACTGATGAGGTGATGGATGTGATATTCAAAATATTGCAGAATTTATCGTATTCAGTTATTAGTTATTTTTTTTATTCATCATGGCTGATGCTAATCACGTTTTAATTAAAAAAGTTAGGTACTCTTAAGGATAAGTATATTTTTGCCGCTCTGATAAATTTGACAATAGCTTTCACAACAATGAACATAATATTAGCTAATCTCGTCTGAGCATGCAAATCTTTATTTAGTTTGTATGTAAATCGATCCCATCAATTACTATAAAATTACCAGTAAAAAAATCATGTGATGAGTACCTGAGTCACTCATTATTTAATTAACTCCTATATATTCAATATATCTGATCTTATATAAACATTTCTAAATGTGACCTTTATGTGTTTAACAAATTTATAAGTATAATATAGGCATATTGATCTGTGGTCATTGCGCATCCACATTACATTCGACTAAAAGTAAATTTCTTACAATTTGTGCAAATTTTTTGCGTAACCGATATCATCGCTGGATCTCGGTATCATATTAATGATCATAACGAGTTTACTGGTGCCTTTAGCCGACTTGAAAATTCACTAGTGTTATTAAATAAACGTACTCGACATAAAGATATGTACGTATTAACATTTTTTATATAAAATTTTATTGACATACAAACGTCGGTGTCATACACA
Source organism: Cactoblastis cactorum (assembly GCA_020352625.1). Lineage (NCBI taxonomy): Eukaryota > Metazoa > Arthropoda > Insecta > Lepidoptera > Pyralidae > Cactoblastis > Cactoblastis cactorum. The sequence continues at coordinate 26,172 of JADGIL010002229.1, forward strand.
CTTAGTAGGTGCACAGAATATTACATACTTTTGACTAGTCTTACTACAGATCGTCATTGCCCAATCACTGAAGAGCAAAATAAATTTTGACCTTCTTTGGATTGGATTGGAGGATTGGATTAGCTAACAAAATAATATCTACATTGCAGGTCAATGTTAACTTTTTGATGATTTCACAGAAAAGTTAATTATCGTCGACCACCAATTATTTATTCATTAATATCTACCAATTATTATTTTATACCTGCTGCTTCGTTCCCGTAGAAATATCGAGATTTTTTGAACATGAAACGCTCCTGAACTTCTAAATGTAGGTAGTTTAAAAATCAAAATTAGCCAAATCAGTTCGGCTATTTTTGTGTTAAAGAAATAAACAGCGATTTATATATTATATAGATTTCTAATATAATTAAGTATAGCGGCTATTTTATCACCATTTAAGAAATAATTCTTTCTTTTTATCTAAACCTTCAGAAATCTTCAAATTAAAATACTATTGATGTTAATATGCTTTCTTGAAATAGGTAAAGTTCAATATACGTATGTAGCTACAATGTTCTGTATTAATGCCAACTCGGCACAAGGTAAGACCTTGATTCGTTCGGTCGACTTTAGAATACACAATAAAGATAAACTAAAGTTAATACAATTTCAAAGGTTGTGTTGCCAATTGCTTACTTATCTTGAACGATCTAAATTTCTGAAGGAAGTCTAATCTAAAATAAATTTCAGCAGTACCAGGCCGTCTGGGAAGAAATCCAGTTTCCGTTTGGCTTATCAAAGACCCGCTTGCTCTTGAGAGACCTGGCTGAAGAGAACTCATACTTATGTTAGATTTGGTCTTTATTATGGTAAGACATTCCAGCCAGTGTTTATTTGCTCTTATTTATAAAAATGAATTGATAAATAGGTTTGCACCCACCATTTTCAAAACGGTAACCGCAGTCTGGCATTTGCAATATCAAAGTTTTTCTCAATTGGTTGTTCCATATTCACATTGTAGACTTGTCAACTTGTCTTCATCAATAGTATGGGGTTAAGTCATCATCGCTTCTAGTTCCATATGCTTTACCAGACTACCTTACTACCATGTTTCTTCGTTCGGGCTGTTGATTTGAATAATAACATCCGACAACAAATGTAGTGAATAAATCCTTGACTAAACAAAGATGTCCTTTCACATTGAATAACCGATGTTTAGGAAAGGAATGATGTTAGTAACTGCGGGTTGAAATAGCGAAAACGCCGAATAAATTATTCAACAGTGTCAGTGACCCTTCACAGCTTATTTTATAGTCCCTTTTCCTTAATTCTGTGAGAGGGTCTAGTGGAGTCACGTAGCAGTGGCGCAAGCGGGTGAAACTGCGCGCGCCGGCGACGCTGCTGAGGCTTGCCATTTGTCACCGCCGAGCGGGCCAACCTGGGATGAAACTTTCTATTTATTTGAAAATGTTTATTTATTTAAACATAAATTCCATTATATCATGGCTTTGTCCCTAAGGGGTAGGCAGAAACTACATTCTCCCACTTACTAAGATTATTAATTTATATTAGTGTCCTTTTGTAATATTATTTTGATATCGTAACTACCTCTTTTGTTGCTATTATTATGTTTACTATTTGTCTCAGATGGCGATACTACTAGTACTGTAGTAAAGTGTAAAACTAAAGCAACACGTATTATATAAGTCGTAACGCGTTTATGTTTATTTCGTTTTAGGATACACGCACTTACATAAGAAAGGACAGTGCTATAGAGCTCTGAACAATAAAGTCCTGGTCATATTAAAAGCAAAGTTTTGCAGTGTTGTACGTGTATAACGCAAAAGCACAATTAAAAAAAGTGCGAAGATTCATGTACTACTCTTATGGTTCGTTTTTCTACAGCGAAGTCTATTTGAATATATTCCTTGCCTTCATAAGCTCATTACTGAGGTGTATTTTTCTCGCCTTTTATATAGATCGGCAGTTATCCTATAAGCCGATTAGGGTCTGCTTCATTAATTTAGAATTGCACGTAAATAAAAATTGTGTTATTAAATTAACTGAGTTATATTATGATTTTATATCAGTGTAGGATAGATAAAAAATCTTTAATATTACTCTTTTTCCATAAAGACAATTTATAGTTAAAACATATAATAATTTTTATTTCTAAGAAATGTTCTTCATATATGAGAATAAAATGTAATGATATTTTTCTATCAGTAACTTGTACCTGATTTTATATAAATTCTATAAAATCCAATAACAATTCATGATTTTTGTATCTCAGCATTAAAAAATATTATATTTAAAAATTAACATCTGTTACGTATGTTTTTGAAGTTTAGGTGAGTGGAAACATGCTCTAGAATAGTCCGTAGAATAAAATCTCTAGTTACAACCTTAATTTCATTCATCTTTACAAGTGGAACACTAATATTAGTTAATTCAGACTCCTTTAAGGTCTAGTATTTATTTATCAAACCCACTTGTTTTAATCCCATAGAAAGAATATTTTGTAAAGTTGTTATTTACTTAGAAATTGTCAAACTCAACAAAGCTAAAAATTACCTTTAAGAAATATATACGTAAATTCTTGAACTAAATACACAAGAGCGAAAAATCCGTCATAATATACAAGTGTTTTTGATAAGACTTAATGACTGTGACGTCATGATTTGTGGCCGAATGACCTTGCCATGTTCGTCTCGATAATAATGAAAGAATAAACTGTCGACACGGTTTCAAAAGGTGTGTCTCAAATTCAGGGTATAAAAGCTATCTTCATTTGAATGCCATTCAATCCGCCAAGTCGAATGACCTTTGAAAGTCGATTGGGCATGAAATACTTAATATTATTGCCAGTGCTTCGATTATGAATATAAAACATTGTCTATGCATATGTTTTATAGCTCGTAGTTAACTGAGCAAAATGAGTTACTATATGTACTGGTCGCACAAAAACTATTCTTACTTTTTAGGTTTGTTGTTTAAAATATTAATTTGAATGTTTGTCTAGGTGTGTTTATATAAATAAATCAATAAATATATAAAGACAAACAACACAAATTGAGTTCAAGACTTATGAGATACTAATTCAGTTATACTATATTTTATAACTAGCTGTTACCCGCGACTTCGTCCGCGTTAACCTAGGTTATCTTGCGGTACCGGTACTGTCACAGAATGCTTACGAAAAATAAATATTCACAGTTCCCCCGTAGGTTATAGCGTGATAATATATAGTACCC
>JADGIL010002235.1:0-12346 GCA_020352625.1 Cactoblastis cactorum
CAGACAGACAGACAGACAAAAATTCTAAAAAAAATCGTTTTGGTATTGGAAACGGGTAAATACTACTATGCAATTTGAAAAATGCAATTATTTTGAAATTACAGACAGACACTCCAATTTTATTTATTTGTGTGATGTGTGATGTGTGATATGTGTGATATTGTGTGATATAAACATATGTGTACACGCCTTACACTTTACAATATATATTCGTAAGAATTATTTTCGAAGCTAATAGACCGACCACTAAGAATGGTATCCATCCATCTAAATTCCTTAGAAAGCCATGGAATAAATCCTTATATTCTGTTGAAAAGGCTAAGGAGAATAATTCTAAGAAGCTTTTTCTGTGTAAGCAAGCTTATTTGAATTAATGGACTTTATTGTAAACCCAAAAATAATGTTTCTTAAATTACATTTCGTCTGTGGTAACCATTTCCGTACTGGTATGAGCCTGCTGCATGCTTTTTTAGCCTGCAGCTTGAATGGGCCGGCTCGTCCGGGGCAGTACCACACTCCTACAGAAGACCGACGCCTGAATGGGCTGGCTCGTCCGGGGCAGTACCACATTCCTACAGAAGAACGACGCCTGAATGGGCCGGCTCGTCTGGGGCAGTACCACACTCCTACAGAAAACCAACGCCTGAATAGCGGCTATCAGCCGGCATGCTCCGTCCGGTGAATGGGAGAGCCGAAGGCCCAACTTCAGAGCCAAATTGGGGATTATTTAGAACTAGCGGCTATCAAGATTAAACCAAGGCTTTAAGTGTTTTTTTATGAAAGAGGGAGGCAAACGATCGGGCGCGTCACGTAATGTTAAGTGAAATAACCGCCGCCCATAGACACCTGCAACTCCCGGGGGGTCACAGAAGCGTTGCAGGCCTTTAAGGGATTTATACCCTCTTTTCTTGAAGGTTCCGATGTCGTATTGGCCCAGAAATATCGTTGCAAGCAGTCCGTTCCACAGTGTGGTCGTACGTGGAATAAAGTTTCTTTTAAAACGTAAGGTGGTCGACCGCCATTCGTGCAGACGAAATGAATGAAACTTTAGTCTGCGGCGGGTAGTACGGTGTAAAAATTCTACAGAGGGAAAAGTTAGACCTTCTCCAAAACAAATAAGAAAACCGCATTAAAATCCATCTAGCTTTTGCGTTATTTCCGTACAAACATATACTTATAGGGACAAATCACANNTAAGTTCGAGACTTGTACTATGAGATACTAACTCAACGATACTATATTTTGTAATAAATACATAGATAAACATCCAAGACCCAGGTCAATCAGAAAAAGGTCATCTTCCATCATGACCTGACCGGGGATCGAACCGTATCGATCAAGTACGTTAACCGTTACACCACGGAGGTCGTCAAAAACATACAGAGAAACATAGCTCGGTTACAGTTTTATTATATGTATAGATAATCGTCCCAGATCCAATGTAAACATAAATATAAATAAACATCCAAGGCCCAGGTCTATCAGAAAAAGATCATTTTCCTTTATGGCCTGACTCTAGTGTAGCCTAACGCTAAGAATCGTAAATTATCATCAAGTACATCTTTTATTTTCGCCAATATTCTGCAGTTCCGTAGCATTCCCGAGAGGGTTCGTAGAACGCCGGAACTCGATTCACTCCAGATCAAAACTCGATTGCGATTCTAGATTCGTGATTGGAGTCGAACGCACGCATGAAATCGTTTCATATGATTATTTCAATTGAATCAAATTTGCAAAAATTTCGGCGCGTCTATACGATGCGCGGTGATTTCGTTCGACTGATTTCTATGCTTATATAAGAATAAAATTTCTTCGTGACAATTTTCCATGATTAAGTATTGAATCTGAATGATAATTTATGATATGATTCAGATAGGGTCAGATTATATGAACAGATAGGGTCAGAAATACATAACCATGACAACTTATCGAAAATTTGCTTCAGATAATTCATACAGATACATTATGGATATTATTTTAATGAATTGTTGAATCGAATTTATAGATTCTATAATTTTTTTTACTGCTTCATTGATTATTAAAAATTGAAAACAACGTTATAGATAGGTCATTTTGTTTACAGTTATTTTTATCCCAAATTTTTAATAATGTTCCATTAATGACCGACATAAATATGTACGAAGAGAAAAAAGAGATAGAGGTGATTGAACGAAAATGAGTACTGAAAAGGAATATGATTTATTTTTTCACAAAGCCTTGTGATATCAGTTTTAAGTTTAAAACATTTAAGCTTAAAAAAACATAACCCTCCTTCCGCCGCAGTCGGATAATAAGGCTGCATACAGTCTATTTGTCATGTTGAGCCCAAAATGACACAAATAGATGTAGGCAGCCACCGATGAACCCTTTTGATCGCCATCCGTATTTGTTCCACCTTACATCAAACGCAGAATTCCTGAATACGCATTCATAGGTGTCCATTGGGTTGTTTGCGGCGAGGAAAGCAATTTGCACTTTGGCAAAGCGCGATCCGCTTTGAACGTACAAGTTCGTAATGCCAACAACTCAAAATTATATTGTTGCCATATGCCTGTACGCTATTAGGGTTATTCTAGGTTCGATCCTCGGTAGTGAAATAATATGTCAGATAGTGTTATAATATGTCATCTAGGCATATATTTAAACTAGCCGACCCGTGCCCACTTCGTTGGGCGTAAAATATAGCCTATAACACTCCTGTACAATGTAGCTTTTCATGATCAGTTCAGTATTTCCGAAGACTAGTATTTTTACAAACAAACTAAAGTTATAAACTTTACCTCTTTATAATATTAGTATAGAATATGTTTAGTCCCAAACAAACAGAAGTTATTTTTTTTATGTTTTAAGTGTATGTGTGTGTAAAATGCACTGGTAAATGTAGCCTAGTGGAAGCTCGCTTCATTTCCTCTTAAAGAACAATGAAATAATATTTGTTGTTGATTAAAAACGTTGCTCTACTTAGCACTGCCCTCTTTAAAAGAGCACTTAACATCACAATAATTAGAACGATTAAACAATTCCTCCGTTCCAACGTTACGTAACCAAACTAACCAACATGGGTCTTAAACTAATATTTGAGCAATTATCAACTTTATCACAAAGTGATAAGAGCAATTATCTCGCACAAGTTTACACGTGAGATTGTTATTAGCATATGAAAAGGGTTACACTATGATAAACATTATAATGGTACTAACAATTTTCAGAAATGAAACTTCTGACAAATATACTGTCTTAATAGTTATTGGATAACTTAAAAACAAAGGGGCACGCCAGATTATATCTGACCTGTACGGAAATACGTGTCAAGATGTGTTTAAAGCTAACTAAACTTACAACACCTATCTTTTTGCATCCGGGGTTAAAAATACAGGAGAATGAACTCGAAAAAGAAAGTTTTAGGACAGTAACACGCTTATAACTCAGCGCTGGAACTTCCCATACAAATTGTATTTTCCTCCAGCCTCAAAATTCAACTGGGCTGTTAATGGCGCTATTCTCCAGAAGTTTCTAACATCGTTACCATACACAACTGAGGTAGGGCTCCTAAAACTGTATAGTTCATGGTCTCCAACTATGTACAGTTGACTGCAATTCTAGTAACCCTGTTTTGGACTCTAATGTTGCAGTAACAGTTGTGAAATTAGAATACATGTTGCTGGGTTAATTGACCGTACGATGAACACACTTTTTAGAAAAAAATGCCATTTTATAAAATAAATCTAGTAAAAAGCGCGGCATTATGATTTCGCAAAATCTATTTTGCTTTCCATATTTGACGTCTCTGGAGAAAATGCTGCAATGGAGTTTGTTCCGCCACTTCTTCTCCATTTGCGCTTTGGAAGTGGTGGTAAAATTATATTTAAGTAAATTATTGACGTCAATCACCACAACAAAATTAAAATGAAGAAATAAACATTACGATTAATAAGTACTATATTCTGGTATATTTGATTAAAAAATATTTTGACTTTGACTTAATAATAGAAAAAAAAAAATACATTACATCTATCAATCAGTTTTGTAAAACTAATAATTATTTATCACGATAACGAAGGAGCGTGAAACCGTGCGACAGTCGCCAGTATATCTATGTATGTATACTAATATAAAATATTAAAATTAACTTTTGCCTGAGACTTCATTTTATATAAGGGGAGTGGGGGAATAGTAATAGACAAAAAGTAGCTTATATCACTATCTCGTAAAAAATATTTTTTTTTATTCAAGGTGTTGATAAAATAACCTAAGCTGCTTTTAAAATACCTAACATTTCATAGGAAACAGCGCGTTTAAGTGAAATTGATAGTACCTAACAGCGAGATCTCATTGCTCTGGTTTCTACTTTCTTGTGTGACAGGGTGTTATTAAACTTAATTACTTGGTATTTTTAACTAGTTTCGCCTCAAAGCTTTGTTTGAGTGGGACATTACGTTTATTTCATTAATATACCTATCAGATTTCTATCGTTTGCTTAACGAACATTAAATTCTTATCATGTTTGAATAAAAAAATACATCACAATATAAAATATATCCAAAACCGTGTCATTAAGATTACAATTTAAAAAAATATGAATTTATGACGAGTAAATCGTACTAATATAATCTCCCTTTAATTTCATAAACCAATCAAAATAAATTATTATATTAATAGATCAGTTATTACAAACTTAACAAGGAATGATTATAGAAAGTAATTTTAATAACGATAGTCATTAAAATAATCGTCTTATTTTAGGTAGAAAGCAGTTGAGGATTTTCCATCAGTTAGCTTAATAACGGAGCTTAAGAAGCAAAATAATTAAATCGAGTTAGAAAGTGTTATACAAGAAGCATATTTTCTCACTGCAATACACTCCGTATAGCACACAAAGTTCTATCTTTACGATTCCTTTTAGTTGCGAACCATTTTGAAGTTAAGCTGTGATCCGAGGCCGAACCTTCGAGGGGTAACTAATTACAGTTTCTTTTAGCTCTATTTTGAGTAATATTGCTGGGCAAAGGTCTCCTTTCTGCTTCAATCATTGTCATTCGTCGCCATATTTGACAGATAATTATAAAATATCACGTGTTTGGTTTTGGGCTTTCAAAAAACAAATTTTAAATATGTATAATAAGTATAATAAAATAATATAAAGTCGAAAAGGACACAAAATCTCAGAAACTACAAGTGCTACGGATCTTAAATTTTGCAGAGGGGTTCCTTTTATGACGTTGATTCTTGCTAAGACGGGATTATGCAAAATTATCACGGAATTAGGAATTAGAGTACGCGAGCGTAGCCGCGCGAAAAAGCTAGTATAATATAAAGACAGAGCACCCAACTTGGTCCTCGAATAGCAGCATGTTTTGTATGTGGTATGAAGCCAATACTTGTAGTGGTGTGGAGCCTGCTGCTTGCTTTGTTGGCCTGCAGCATGAAAGGGCCGACTCGTCCGGGGAAGAACCACACTTCCACAGAAGACCGACGCCTGAACGGCGGCTATTGGCCGCCATGCTCAGTCCGGTGAGTGGGAGAGCCTCCGCCCTCCCCAATTGTGGATGGCGGATGTTTTTTATAGGCCGGCAACGCTTCTGTAACCCCGCGGGTGTTGCAGTTGTCTATGGGCGGCGGTGATCATTTAACATCTCGTGACCCGCCTGCTCGTTTGCCTTCCTCTGACATAAAAAAAGCAGCACCTTTAATTTTCATTTTCGCGAGCCCTTAATATTCGATGCTTCTATTAATATTATATTCAAAAGTTGACCTTCTGTAAATAGATGCTACTGAAATTCCATCGCAGCCAAGTCTGCAGCCGACCTTACCACAGTGAGATAATTGGCCGCAATTGAAGGCGAATTTATACGGCCTTAGGAAATGAGACACGAAATGTTTGTAATAAAGAGAGAATCTTTATATTATTGTCATGTTTATAAATATAGTATTGTGTTTGTTGGTCTTTTTATTTGGACTAGAGACACAAGTTAGAATTTTTATTTTGTGATGTCATATTCGCTTCCTTGTCTCACATACTGTTTTTCTCTTTTTGTTCATTATACTAAAGATAAATTTCGAGATACCATTGAATTGATTTTGTTTTCAGTAATACCGAAATTTTATCACATTCATTTGCTTAATAAATTTTGGCCAATTACGTGACATGAATCTGCAAATGTAAATAAAAATAAGATCATACAAGTGGTGTTGATAAATAACTTTTTGAATGAAAAAAGTATATAGATCACAAATTCTATTCACGTCCGTCAAAATATTAAATTTATGGACATTTTAAAGTATGATAATTTTGTTTTAATTGGTAAGTTAGAACTCGTAAAGACAAAATCCATTTTCCCCTCAAAGAGAGATTATAGATTGTAATTTACAATTAGATTGTAATACTTTTTTTCTTTCCATAAATATAACACTGCTTAGGATCTGAGATTTAAAAATAGTAAAATTACACACGAAATACTACATTTGTTCAAAGTTGCGGGACGTGCAGCCGCCCTAAGGCGCTCGCGATAATTGGCCACAATTGAGCTCAAGTTGTGCTGATTTAGAACTGTGCAGACTTCCTTCGAAATTGCGACAATTTAAATGTGTCTAACATTAATACACATACAGTATCACGTCTTTATATCTCACGGGATATACAGAGCCAAGATTTATAAGGTTTATATTTAGGAGCTTCTAAGGTTTTATTTTAGATTTTAGAACTCCTAGCTTCGTATACAAGTAACTGTTTTGTGATTAATTTCTTACCGATCAATTCAACATTTAGAAAATTATTTTTGCGATTGGAAATGTGCAGTGTAGATAAAGAACTATTGGATGAATTTAGTAATCAAGTAGTTGCAAACAAAAGCAAGTCCCTAATATATTATAATTTAAGATGGTCCCGTATTAACCCTATGGATACGAGACCCTAAAAAAGCGAATTTATCGAAGACATTAGCAGTTGATGACGTCAACGGTGATCTCACAAAATGGCTCACGCAGCAACGTTTCTCATCTTGAAGTGGCCTACTTTAAATACGGGGCAGGTGTTCGGCGTATTTAAGATGTCCCGTTTTTTCATATCACCCTTGTTTCAGTAGAGTATGATGAGATAAATATTGTACACGGATTTTTGGAGAAAAGTCATTTAAAAGTAATGAGACAAATAACCTATGTTATGGGCGACGGTGATCACTTAACATCACATGACCCGCCTGATCGTTTGCCTCCCTCTTTCGTAAAAAAAACCTACCTTCTTTGCTTTTTGTACCAAAATTTTACGGTGGAGGACTACCTGACTGAGAATCGAACACGGGACCTCAAGTAAAAAGCTTAAAAAATACAAAATCACGCTGTTGAATCTCCATAATACACGTGAGAAAAATAGGAACTTTACGATGATAACATTACGCGACCTTACTTCAAGGACTCGGCCAATTAATTCTTTTTAACTCGATAATTAATTTTGTCTTCATTTGTTAGGATTCCGTACCCAAAGGATCCAATAGGATTCTATGTTATATCTTTTCCCTAGACTTTTACAAATCCAACAAAAAAAACTAGAAGCTGGAAAATTCTACATTTTGAAAAGTATAAAATGAGTCGTAATAAAAATTGTAAAGTTAAAATAAAAACCAGTAACCTCACTAAATCTAGTTTGGGTCGCGGACCCCGGGACCTCTGATGCATCAGAGCTAAGAATGCGACCGGGATAACGTTTGGACAAGAGTGATAGAGTTCTTAAACACATAAAAACAGAAATAACTTAAGTGTTACCACCATTCGTTTAAAATAAGCAATTAATATTTTACGTCTTTTGTAATTAGTCCTAACGCCTCAAACTAACATTTAAATTAAAACTTATTAAAATAACTATAACCATTACAAAGCAATGGATGAGATCATAAACTTAAACGCGGAAATATAAAACAAACCTTTGTATAACAAAAAATATGTTAGAAAAATATGACTCCTTTAGCTGAGAATATGCTAATTTGGTTTGTTTAAGTATGCGAATTCGTTGTAATTCGGTTAAACCATTGGGTTATTTTATGTCAGAGGGAGGCAAACGAGCAGGCGGGTCACGAGATGTCATGTGAACACCGCCGCCCATAAACAACTGCAACACCCGCGGGGTTGTACGAGCATAAAGTCCAAAACTTAATTATGCTGTTATAATCATCTAGTTCCCAATATCTCCAGGACACCAATCGAATCGCACTCACACATCAAATGTGTCTCATAATATTTTGCATGGACATAAAAAATTTCTAGGATTCCGTTACTCAAAAGGAAATACGAAATTCTAATAGATTTACAAGTCTGTTAGTATTTGCATTAGTTGTATAACTTAAAATACTAATTTAAGCAGGAAATTGAAAGTGAAATTTAGGATTACAGACACAGAATCCCAAGCGCAGAAAGCGAGTATATATAACGTATTGTGTCCGTCAGTTCTATTGTCTGTCACATCTCGTATCGATCATCGGGCAACTGTAGTAGATCGTCTACTTGATAGGCAGGTAACAAGAACAGTATCAACATTCAAGACAGTATTTTTGGCTAATAAGAAACTAAGGGTTGGTTTCACTGGTTACAATTATAGCATCATATAGTTACAGATATACATGCTATCTCGTTTGTCAATACGAATAAAAAGAAGACAGCATGCGAGATATCTGGCAGACAACTATCTGTAACTTTATCCGTAATATTAATTTATTGGGTCACCTTATCATAAAACCCCTACTAAATATGGGTGCGATATAATAATTTTTATCATCCACTAAAGTGGTTTTCCTTTCCATAGTAATTAACTAATCAAAGAAAAGGGATCATTTTTCACTGACCCTTTACAAAGACAATTTTATACTCAAACCGACCTAGTTACCTAACCCGGATGCGCTCAAGCATGAAACAACTAAAAGAATACTCAAAGAAATCTTAATACTATTTCGAGCCTTATAAGGCCACGTCCTGCACCGCAGACTACGCGACAAATACTTTCTCTCAATCACAATTGAAGCAAGAAAACTACAACCATCTCTTTCTATCGCCTGGCCTTAAGTTTCGCGGGATAGTGACATCGATAGTCGTGTATGCAACGATGCAGAACCTATACGTTTTCGGCCTTGGGTGAAAGTTTTTATTGCAAAATGCGCCAACTGACACTGGGATTCGATTTGTAATAACGATACGCAAGATATAATGATACTGTGTTGGCAACACTGTACTTATCATGGGTTGTGTAACAAGTAAAAAACAAAAGCGGTAGGTATGTAACATTGCATGCCGTTTTAAATTTCCGGTGGCAATGTTGTGACTTCTGAGATAGACAGCGTTGGCAATGTAACCGTATCAAGATATTAATTTACAAACCCATGCCGACGACTTCGTCTACCTAAGTATTATTAACTATATAATTTAATGTAGTGGTATGAGCCTGCAGCATGAATGGGCCGGCCCATCCGGGGAAGTACCACACTCCCACAGAAGACCGATGCCTGAATGGCGGCTATCGGCCGCTATGCTCCGTCCGGTGAGTGGAAGAGCCAGAGGCCCAACTTCCTTCCGTTGAGGGGGAGGGGCGGGTATTGCAGTTGTCTATGGGTGGCGATGATCACTTAACATCACGTGACCCGCCTACTCGTTTGCCTCCCTCTTACATAAAAACGAAAAGTCATGTCGGCCTTTTTTGCTTGTCTTTTTGGCACACTAATTTGTCATTATAGTATTTATTTAAATACTTAACGCATATTTGATACACGAAACAAAAATTAAAGATCTTCTACTAATCAGCATTATGGGTCTAACTTTATGTAGTTAATTTATAATAATTTCTTCAATTAAACCTATTGCCGATGACCCAAAAGACTAAATCGTACACAGATATGTTTAATATTCTCAAGAATTAAGTACGAAACTAAAAACTATAATGGTAAAAGGCAGTATCATACTATAAAACCAATTATAGTCCAAGAGTTTCATTTAAAATTCAAAATTCAGCGAAATTTAAAAATGTGAAGACCTCACCGCTATTTAAATTTTAGCACGTCTAAAATCTGCATATGAAAACAAGCAACCGGAGCGCAATAAAAATACACAAGCCAAAAACAATTCTAAACAATAGACGATTGAGATTGATCTTCATTGGCGTGGTTATCGTTACAATTGACGTTCAACTAAGCAGATATTAATTGCTTACCAAATATTTACATAATTTCAGTGTAAACATTGATGCAGATCTTATCTTGTTGCACCTACAATTATGTAATCGAACTCACGTTTTTTACCGACTTAATTGATGAGGTAAACAATTTATTCTCAACATTTTTTTAGCGACAATCTATAATAAAACAACATATAATAAAATTGTAACTGAGCTATGTCTGTACATGGGAGATATTTAAGAAAAAAATATACATATAGGGGCTCTTTATAGGGCGTATAGAAGCCCATTGTTTTTAGAATTTTAGTCTGTCTGTATGTTTGTACTCGCATCACACAAAAACTACCGAACAGATCTGGATGAAATTTGGCACACCGATGGATTTTTCGGGATAAAAAGATAGGCTACTTTTTATCCCGGAAAATGTACGGTTCCCGAGGGATATAATTTATTGTAATCGAGCAAGGGGCTAAGATGTTATAGTATCCATTGATCGGACGAAGTCGCGGGTATCAGCTAGTTTAGAATATATGTATTGGTATGGATGTATGTACGTATATACATAGACAACAAGTATGTCCAGTGGGTATGAGTCATACAATTTCTGAGATCAAGGCCGCCGAGGCTATTGGCCTATCAAAATAATCTTTGTACATGTCTTTATGTACCTCTGTTGCTATAAAACAATTTTTCGTAGGTGGATCCGAGAAAAAACTAAACTAGAATGTTAATTTTGACCTGTCTGACCCGCACAGCTTTGTTTTAAAACATTAACTCGAATTAATTGTAATTTAAAAATAATTTATAAGTCGTAATTAATATAACATGCCTTACACATAACCCGTGTTACTTGTATTTTCTCAGTCTAGTCCACAGCTGGACATGATTACTCCCAAAAACTTAAACATAGACCGATTTAATCAACTTACGTATTACAATTTGTATCAAATCTTAAGTTCTGGTGTTTCTTTTTAGTTAAGGCGAAAATGCTTGGATATCAAAATTAAAATATTTATTCAAAAATGAAACTTTTTCTCGTCAATAATTAATAAACATTTATATCTTAATCAAGCTACAGACTGCCAGCATTTTGGAACGACCACTGCTGAGAAGAAATAAGTACCGAAAGAAACTCAAGCAGTTTTGGTCTATTATATAGCTACATACTGTACCATAACAAAGGAATGACAATCAGTTATCATACCCAGCATTAAATTTACGAATCCGAGTGTACCTTCAAGGAAAATGCCGTGCATTACACTCGCCGTTCATAAGGCCCCGCTTTTGTATACAAACAAAAAACGTGCGCAAACAATCTTTGTGCCAACCGTATAAGGTCTCATTTCGGTCATGGACTATGCTAATTTTCTCACCGCCGTACATTTGTGTACAAAAATGTCACAAACCTCAAATGACAAAACGCGAGACTGTGTCTAAAAAGTCGCCGACCGCTAACGTTGCTCTATTTAGACCAAACTGTCACTTTTTCTTTTTAACTTTAATGATAATACAGTTACATCGAGACCGCTTAATGCACCAAGACGCAGGCTGAGATGTAGATAACGCAGAAAGGAGCCTCTGTGCTAACGAGATAGCTCACGTATGAATCCGATATCGGTGGAATTCAATACATATACAATTGAAAGGCGATGATTGTTATCCGGAAACAGGCCCGGCATAACAACCGAGACACGTGCGCGATACGTACGATCCAATCCGCTTATCGGCGGACGGAATGGCCGGCAAATCCTTTGGCGAAATTTCGAAACACCTCGCAACTCGGACCTGATGTGGGTCACCACTATCGCCGGCTGTCATAGTGGTGATTGAGAAAAAAAAAAGCGAGTCGAAAACAAACACAAAATGCACCTTAAACACTCTCGTTACGAGCATCACTCTGAACAACTCCATTGTATGCACACAGGCACAAAACACGTTTCGAAATTCGAACGTCGCCGGCGAAGTGATCAGCTGCGCGAAAAACACGCGTACGCGCACTGATTTTCACAGTGCCACTGTTTCCAATGCGCGCGCGCAGCGTACTCTCAATTAGCCGCCGGGCCGTCACGGCCCCGCCGCTCGATCATCGAAATGACAATAATTGACGGCAGACATTCGCCGAACAATGAACCGAATCAACCGACAAAAGATTTACATAACTCTAACATAATAACAGGTTACATTTCGGGGAGTGTG
>JADGIL010002240.1:0-17374 GCA_020352625.1 Cactoblastis cactorum
AATTTGGCACAGAGATGGACTACGGCCTAGAATAAAAGATACGCTACTTTTTATCCCGAAAAAATGTATGGCTCCCGAGGGATATAATTTTTCGTAAAATCTACGCGGACGAAGACGCGGGCATTAGCTAGTATTATAATAAAATCGATGATAAACTATATGACCAATCTATAAAAAAATATCATTTTCCATCATGAAGAGAACGGGCATCAAGGTTGTCGGAATAAGAAAAGATTACTCACGGTCAATCTTCTTTTTCTTTGACGCGGCAGTTTCTACTGGTTGAGCGCGCTTCTTTGGCAAGGCTGGACTCGAACTGCTACGAACGAAATTACTATTAAATGTTAAATGCATTTTTAAAACAAAATATAAAGCCAATTGTAAAAATTGGACATTGCGAACGTCCAACAAAAATAAGATTGCAAAATTCACAGAACACATATATGTACTGAAAATACATCGCAAAATAAAATAAATAATAATAATTAGTGTTTAATGTTTCTTATAAACATGATGTGAATTTAATATCATATCGAATATTTTTGCGTTTTATATCAATGAAGATACTCAATAAATTCGCAAAATATTTTATGATTTATCTTCACGACCAGATGAATCACTGAAGAAGATACAAATTTACATACCTAGATTTATTTATGACTGACTGAGTGTTGCTGGTAGATGGTTGCACAACTTTGTTCTCGATCAAATGGCAATCAGAACTCTTACTGGCGGTATTCGACGCTGATTTTATTGAAGTCTGAGCCACTTTTCCTGTCACTTGCCCAAGTTTACTCGTAGGATGCGCTATCATCGATGTTGAAGCTTTGATGTTGAAGCGAGTGGATTTAATCAATGAAGACGAAGTCATATTAGAAGTAGACGTTCTCGTTTGAGGTTTTGTTATTGCGGGCTTCATTTGAGATGCTACCCTAGTCCCTTGCCTCGTTACATATTCCGACGGTTCATCATCATAATGAGTCAAATCTACTGAGTCTAGGAACATTCTACATTTGTTCGGTTTAGTTGGTGCGGCAGTAGCAACACTAGCTTTGTGGGTGGTTACAGATTTATTTACACATCTAGATACGTCATCAGATGCTTGAGGTGTTTTAGACGGAGTACTCTTTTCATACGAATCTGCTTGTATGTGGACGACGTTTTTCAGTATCGAGAGCGGATCCTCATTGGCTTCGGGTTCCGACAATTCGCTGTCACTGTTGGACAACACCTCGCGCGGTTGTTCAGTAGGCTTCGCCGGCGGCACGGGCGCTGTCTGAGTTGCAGGTGTAGCCGGCGTCGCAGTTTTCGCAGATGTTAATTGCCGTTCGGCTGTTGAAGCTTTAGCCGGCGCCGCAGATTTTGTAGATGTCAATTGCCGTTCGGCTGTTGCAGGTTTAGCCGGCGTCGGAGATTTTGTAGATGTCAATTGCCGTTCGGCTGTTGCAGCTTTAGCCGGCGTCGCAGATTTTGTAGATGTCAATTGCCGTTCGGCTGTTACAGCTTTAGCCGGCATCGCAGATTTTGTAGATGTCAATTGCCGTTCGGCTATTGCAGCTTTGGCTGGGGTCGCACATTTCGCAGATGCCAATTGCCGTTCGGCTGTCGCTGTTTTTACTGGCGCAGACTTTTTTGAATGGTGTAATTTGTCGTCAATTGTAAAATTTAAAATCTTTCCAGAATCTAAAGATATACTTGGAACATTAGTGGTAACATCTTTCTGGATTCTACCAACAGTAGTTGAAGTAGTAGATGTGTACTGGTTGACCGTGTTGGTTTTCGCTTGATTTTCAGGGGTACTGTCAGCTAAGTTGCCTGCTAGTGCATTTAATGTGTGCAGTGTGAGTGTACCGTCCGTGTTGGGTTTAACCACAATGTTTGGTAACTGACTCTGCGGTACTGGGACTAAAGGGGGATACATTTGTGACACTTGAGATTTGTTGATCGCGATGTAACGGATAGCCGGATCTGTATTTTCCGTAACAGCGGGCGTAGAAGCCATTTCTGACGGGTGTGGCTTCTTGGTCGTCAGAATGAATTTGGTCGGGTCTACTTTGGAGAGGCTAAATTTACCCGGTTTGGCATTCGGTTTTGGTGCTATCGGCGGGTAACTGACTGCAGGGTTTTGTTTGTTCGATGCGATGCTGACAGGAACAGGAGCGATCTGTGGCATATTTAAGTCTTCATCATCGCTGTCGAGGCAGATGATGGCCTCTGACTTTTGTGTCAGTTTGGGAGCAATGGGGACTAATATTGGCATTGTCTGCTGAGCTTCGTTAGCTGTCGTAAGAGTGTGTATTGGTGTAGGCTGTTGCGATGAAGCTATCAGTTGCGGGTGACTGCCCGGTCGCATCATCTTGATGACGATCGGCTGCTTCTGGGTAGCCGCTGGCCTATTGGGCTGCGTACCCGATGTGGGTCCTGTCATCTAGAGAAATTACATATTTATAAATACCTCGCTTTAAATTACCTAATCTATATTGAGTTACATATCTATATATGTAAAAGACGCTTGACGCCATTACTCTACCTTTAGTCATGAAGTTTTGTAAATATGACATCTGCGATACGGATACGAGAATGGAATAGGTTTTATCCTGAAAATGTCAAATAGTTAATACCTGCGGCGCAGTAGCGGCGGCGTCAGGCGCCACGTGGATGTCGCCGTCGGGCAGGATGCACTCGTCTGCAGCTGCAGGATTGTTTTGCTGCTCACCGGACGCACATACTGATACTGTGGTCTTAAATCTGAAACAATTTAAATTTAGCTTGTTGTATTTATGTATTAACTTGTGAAACGTTAAGGCGTAATCAACGTAATCAGGTTTAAGAGTCAAACGTTAAAATGAAGCTCCTAGGATCCTCGAAATCTCACAAGACTATTGCTTTTAAGCCCATGATAAACTTTAAAAGTAAAGACAATGTAGTCTTAGCAAGTGCACACACAAAAGCTATGCTGTACTAAAATCAAGGGAAATTAAACCTATATACGTATTTAATACGTTTTAGTATTGATATTATTGCTTAAAAGCAATACTTACAGGCCAACGGGCACGACGCCTTGCGGATGAGCAGGCGCGTTGTGCGGCGCCGGCGTGACGTCATGCGCCGGCGCCTGCGGCCACGCTACGCCATTATTCTTCATTACCCGCGACAAATACGGTACTTGACCGGGCTGGGGCGTCGTCGTATTGCCTTCCTCTGATACTATAGGTATATCATCGTCATCAGATTCTATGTATATTTTTCGACGACGAGGTCTCTTCTTGGCTTTTCCTGTTACTGAAGATTTTACCGCTTTTTTTGCTTCTAAAGAATTGACTGCTTTTCCCGTTTCTAAAGAATTTACCGCTTTTCCCGCTTCTAAATTTACCGTTTTTTCTGCTGACTTAACGTTCTCATCTCTTGAGTCACTCGATTTTTCAGTGATTGTGTTTGCTGAAGTTTTAGGCGTCTCACTGTTCCCTAAGCCACCAGACAGTAGGTTTAGTAGAACGGAAGATTGGTCGTCATCTGGTGTGTCCACTATATGGTTTGTGTTGTGGAGTTTCCTGAGTATGGGTTTACCGAGTACCTTTCGACAAAATCATTTTAATATATATAGGGTCAATTCACACAGATTTTATTAAATAACGTACTAAAAATATTTTATTTTTTATTAAATAGGGTTAATAGTTCTTTCTTATAAAGACTGTACTATATGTAAAAACTATATTAAATATTACACTAAAAGTGATTTAGAAAGGATTGTTTTTCGGACATGCATAACATAGATAAAGATTTCTAATTTTTACTAGCTTTGGCCGCGGCTTCGCTCGCATCAATTTTGGGGGAGTGAGGGAACAGAAAGAGATAAAAAGTAGTGAATATTACTCTCCAGCCCTCTAAAACGATCTCCACATAAAAAAAAAACCAGACTATTCAATTTTCATGTGAAAGATGGACAAACACACATTTTCACATTTATAATATTACAGTATCAGGTATTTATCCCTTATGGGTTAAACACAGCCAAGAATCACGTCACTCGAAGGCCACGCTTAGAAAAATGATAGGCTTATCGGTAGAATGGAGATTCAGAAGCAATCACAGGTTACTATGAGAATTCCTATTTCAAGCCCTTTCCCTTGATTGACAAGAGTAGCAGCTAACGCACTCTGCGTTTTTCTTTCGCTTCCAGACCAGCATGGAAGCAGACTAGTATGGATGGNNCCATCCATACTAGTCTGCTTCCATGTCTCATCCATACTAGTCTTTGAAACGGGAAAAATCCATATTATTATTATATGTATTTGTATATGTACATGTATAGCATGTACATATACAAATACATATAAAAATAATATAGATTAGACTAAATATCACGCATGAATTAAATGTTTATAGTATAGCCAAGATAATACGAGACAAACTGTATTAGATGCAACCACATGACACCAAATATGACCATAAAATGATGACAATGATTTTGACTAGACAAATGCACCACATACCTGCACAGCAATATCGTAAATCGGACCGCTCGTTATCGGCTTTCCGGTAGCCTCGAGCTCCTTGAGGGCCTTGTACGTGCTGTATCGAGCGGCCAGCGTCGCTGCATCTTCATCCAACATCGGATTTCCCGCCAAATACGTGTGCGCCACTATTTTTATAAAATTGTTGTTCTTCAACAATGTTGGATGCACGGAAATCTCCCCTTCCGGCTCCAGTTGAACGGCTGTTTTACTCAAAACTCTTTCCTCGTCGTCACTTAGGAGAATACTCGTGTCTATCACATCTTCTAAAACTTCTAACTCGTCGTCTGCTAGTTTAGATTTACCCTTGCGCGCTTTAGGATAAGTTTTCTGGGCGATAGGAACGGCTTTGTTGGCACTCGTTTCTTTAGGTTTCGATACAGTCTCATCAGCTTGCTCAACAGGTTCGGGCTCAACAGGTGTTGAGGGGCCGTTGTCATAATCTTCATCTTCGTCGAGATCAATAACACCATCTTCGACCGCTGTATCGAGTAATTTCTCAGCGGCCAAAGCGGCTTTCCGTTTGGTTCGGCCGTCGTTGTCGTTCGGTAGCAGGAGGCGATCTAACACCGGTACGTTGACAGGGGCTTTTGATGTAGATGGTATTTCTTCATAGACGTAGCCTTTTTTGCATTTGGGGCTGGCATTTGTTATTTTTTTAGGGCGGCCTAGCTCGGTCGCCTTTTGGGTGAAGTCGGGCGGAGTGTCGGCGGGCGATTCTGTGACGGGTATCCGCTCTTTCTCCGGCATCGTCTGGTTAACGGACTCGCCAATGATTCCGTTAACGAGCGGCATCGACATGTTGTCCTGGAAAATATTTTATAATAAAAAATAAATTATTTATATCGCCGCTATTTCGGATTGTAGTTTATTATTTTTATTTTATTATAGAATTCACAATATCTAAGTGTAAATATCACTTCTAAAAGTATAACATACAAACACTAATATACATCAAACAAATAAAAATATGACAAAGAAAACAGTTAAATGTAGGCACATTAGCATATACCTATACGATCACATAAAATGGTATCTATGGCAGGGTGAATACAAAACAGTTAAGAATTTGTTTGGAGTGTATATTACTATTCAAGAAAAACTGTAGAGTATGTTTGTGCATCCTGTATATAAAGGCAGAAGTTTGTGATATTGTGTGTATGCATGTTTGTTATTCTTTCACGACAGTTTTGGCTGGAAATTTTACAGTAATATAGATTACAAATCAGAATAACATATAGGCTACAATTTGTAATGACTTTATGTAATTTTAGTCGATATATGTCAATTAAGTCGGGAAAAATCTGCCTTCTGAAAGAGTTATCTTGGCGTACGCTTACATAAATATGTTGTACCGTAATATTGTTTGTCTTTAATAGTTCTAAGTGGCAGATCAAATATCACGCTAGCGAACCCGCGAGCAAAAGCTTGTACTTAATAATGTGGATGAGTATACACGTATGATCACCTGCTTCTGCATGAGCACCCTGGCGATGCTGGCGGTGAGGGGGTCGCAGCAGTCGAGGCCGGCGCCGCTGACCACCGCGCGCCGCACGTTCATCACCAGCTGCGGCAGCGCGCTCTGCGCGTCGCGGCTCGAGAACTTGTGTTTCACCAGCAGCTCGGTTATCTTCTTCACCATCAGCTGCTCTGTGTCTGGATCTGTCAGAATTTAACTTATTGTAGTTCCAATGGAGACTCGTGACTGCAGCGAAAACTTAGTAACTTTGAACCAGGGTTGTTGTGTAATGTTTTTGATGTAAAATGAAAACGTTGTGGTTTTTTAATTTAGCAATTAAATAATCACAAAATTTTGACTTTACATTCGTAAATTCCTGTCCTATTTGTAGTAATCCTCAAACGTCGAAAAAGATTCCCCGGCAAAGCACTGCTCATCGCTTATAAATAACATTAAATGAGCAGACTTCTATTAGTAACGTTAGATTGACATGGTTTCAACCCAAACATACTTATTTTCTAATACATCAATTAAAATAAATAATCATAGAAGTTGTCATCTTTATTGAAGTTAGGACGTTTTTTTTGTTTACTTTTATTCGGAACCGTGAATCTAGTTCTATATTATTGATCTAAGTTCGTATTAAAAAAATCTTACCTAAAGTATTTATTCTGTCTGTATCCGGATCAGGCAGTATTGACTCTTCTTCGGGCTCCGCTTGGGTTTTCTTGCCACGCTTTGCCCGTGGCTCCTTAGACTTGAAGTCCGCGTCTTCGGAGCCGGGCTCGGCCTTTACGGCAGTGGAGGAGACGGCCGTTTTGTATGTTCGTTTCACAGCTATCTTTTTCACTTTCTTATCTTCGTTTTCTAGTTCTGTGAGAAGTCGTATTATGTTTATTTTTTATGTTTAAGAGACTCTTACTAAAGTAGAAACTGCAAGCAAAATTAATCGAACGCAACGACTTTAATATTTAAATGCGAAAGTGTGTTTGTCAATATGATGGAAAACGGTATTTTTCTGATCGGCCTGAGAAAGTCTCGAACTTAGTTCGGGCTAACTTAATTTGTGCGCCTTGTCACTATATGAAAAAAGTAGGAGGCTCACGCCTGTTCTCGTGCTCCCGCTGGAACTGCGACCAGGCGGCCTGGCGCTCGTGCTCGGGCAGCGCGGGCTCGGAGCCGCGCAGCAGCGAGTCGTGCTCGTGCACGGCGTGCAGCGCGCGCAGCCGCGCCACGCGCAGCAGCGCCACGTCGCGCACGCCCGCCGCCACGCCGCTCGCCACGCCCGACCCGGACTCGTCGAATCTGTCACGATAAATACATGCATATTTTATAGCCTATGGTAAAACACATGTTTTGCTTTAAAATATTATACAGTTCTCAATACATTCATATATGTTCAAATATATTTAAAACTGTGTATCTACTTGATCTCTATTATGAATGCCCCTTTCCACATTTTGGTCTTCAATTCCTATTACTTTCTAAATAAATATAAATTTAATTTTGCTAGTCAATTTGAGGCCAGTCTGCCTATCGGAGAGTTAGCGTGACTTTTGTAGGGGCATCCATTTTATGGTGGAACGAGTTTTAATCAAATTTTAAAAAGAAGGTTAAAACGACGTAGTCTTATACTAATAATGCAATATAAAATAACAGTAGATTTATACTATCTAAATAAATACTAGTAATTTGACCTGTATAGCTCAGTGAGCTCGTGCATGTTGTAGTGTCGGTCTATTTGCTGCTCGTCGACGACTCGGCACGCCACGGCCTGCTTCGTCACCGACCGCTCGTATATCTTCTGCTCCATTGTGCCCTGCAATATTGAATTATGACTTAATCGCATCGTTCCTAAATTAAATAAAAGATCTGGAGGAAACTAACTCCGAATAAAACAAAAATAGTTGGAAATTTTTAACTTGCCCAGAAAAGAAAATTATTTTACTTATGTAAAATTTATATTAACTGTTTGGACTTGCAGGTTGACAGGGAAATAAACTCACCAGCGCGACGAGCCTATATATATAGCAGTCCTTCTTCTGCCCGAAGCGATACACCCGAAAGATACTCTGGATGTCGTGGGCGGGATTCCAGGAGGTGTCCAGGATGATGACGCGGTTTGCGGCCGTCATGTTCAGGCCCAGCGAACCCGCTCGGGTTGAGATCAGGAACAGTCTAGGGAAACGTTTTTGTTAAGCTTCTTTGTAAATTGAAGTTGTACTAATTTTATGTAATATAATAATAGACATCTATATAGAAAACGATGCAATGGAGTTTGTACATTATTGACGTCAATTAAATGTCAGCTTCACTAAATTATAAAAAACTAGTAAATTAACGATTCGACGAAAATCACTATAAACTGGCCCATTTGAATAAAAATATTTACATTTCCGATTTTTTTATGAAGTCTTAGGATTATGATAAATATAAACAGAAACCCTCACTTAGTCTTGTGGTTGTTCTCGGCGTTAAATTCACGGCACCACTTCTGCCTCACTTCAGCTGGCACGGAACCGTCCAGTCGGTAGTACTCCTGCCCCAAAGACCACTTGTTTATCTTGCGAAGGAAGAATTCTAGCGCGTCCATTGTAAACAGTGACGTTGAGAATATTAATCTGAAATAGATTTAATCAGTAAAACGGGAGGCAGTAAACGTGTTCAGTAACAAATATGCGGAGAAGAAAATGATTTTTAGTTTGTCAATATAAAGATTATAAGAAGAAAATAATAGAATATCAGCGCAACTCGTTTGTTGTAAGTACCGGCAATAGTTTTAATAATATTTCTCGTAATGTTGATATTGATCTATTCACCACAAGCGTAGCGAGAGCTAAGCAACTTTCATCTGATTTCTTCCAAACTTAATTTGTCAAATTAACTTTTTGTATATGTTTATAACTTGTTGATTTTAGTAGTGAGTAATGTGTGAAAACTGTTCAACTTTTTAGTTAATTATTTTAATTCTATTTGTGAGGATCTATAATTGGCTTTGTTAGTTCTTAAGTGTTTACTTATTGTTATTTCAACAGTTGTTGGTCCTCCGATTATAAATAGAATAAAATAAAATATGACAGAGTAGTTCGTGAATTCGAGTAAGTTCGTTCAAGAATTCTTCGAGACCGTAGAAGTTTTGCAATGCGAAAAAGGCTTGATCATAAATGATAATCTTCAATTTTATACATAAATATGTATAAAGATGAAGATTACTTCTTAGTAACCTAATTATAATATTCACTGTTGCAAAAAATTATTTGACAACTTAATACCCGCACAACATACGATGGTATGGTCTTGAGAAACATGCGTTCAATTGGAATACGGGATTAAAATCCATTAAACCTACACTTTATCTCCCAAATTGACACACTCTTCGAGTATTCGGAACACCACGACAAATTTATTCGAAGATTCAAGGGTATCTAACATGGCGCCGCCCTCCAAGAACTGCAGCCACCAGATGTCAGTATTGTTCGGTTTCACGTCCGCTTCCGGCGCCGTGTCTTCCTCGGCTAGATCGTCTTCTATTTTCTCAGCTAAAATACGAATGATTCTTGGGTTAAAATTATTAATATTAATATTTTAGGAATTACCTAATTTAAGTACCATAAAATAGATACCGTATAAAAGATAAATATTCAAAAGATATTGAGAAACAAAAATACTTAAAACAAAACCATTCTCATTGTTAGTGTGCTCATTTCGCATTCTTTAATATTTTTTATTGTTTTACTTATATTAAGAACGCTAATGATATAATAATAGCGATGATAACGTTAGATACATTTTGTTTTCGATATTCATAAAAGTAACTAATTTTACTAGTAGTCATCGACCCTATTTATATGAATAAAATACAATAATTAAACAGGCCGAAGACGAACAGGCAGACAGAGCCAAAAGGTTATGAGACTTGAAGGTGAGGTTTAGGCGACTAATGAGTATATTGATGGATTGGACGTTTAGATCAGTGACAAGTTACTAGCTTATTGCATATGAGAATAATGATTTAAACCTTAATAACATAGAGCAAAAGCTAACTTACTTTTAACCTTATTGGTGTTGACATCCCTAGCTTTAGTCTGAAAGTGGTGCAATACTTGCGGATGTGACCACACCTTTTGCAGCACATGGAAGTCCTTCAGAACACCGTGTTTTGCTTTGTTAGCATAATGCATCAAGTAATACTTGTACATATCCCACTGACACTTCGTCAGAGATATAAATAGGGTATATTCATGTTTCTTGGGTAAGTAAGGGTAAAGGACTGATGCTTCTTGGCGTTGAAGACAGCTTTCTAGAACTTTGTGTAAAATGTGCGTTCGCGCTTTCATTAGTTTTATGTCTTCTTCGCTTGAGTCACGATGTTGTCCGTTCATTATGGGGTTTTCAAATCTGGAACGAATAACAATATTAAAATTAATGATTTGTTGTTAACATTATTAACATTCTATTTTTAACTCTCAGAAATATTGGAATTCCCACGCCCAGGGCGACAGTATTCGTAATCGATCACAATCTGGCTAATTATCTTTTATTTTCTATAAAGTGACTTACTACAATATACGACAAGTAAGCTGAAAAGAAAATGGCGGTATCATGCATCGCAAATTAGCCTTTAACACCGCGGCATTGAGTTCTCCGAAGTTCAGCGACATATTATCTAGGCTTTTTATCATTGCAATCGGCAGTGGTTGACACAAAGACATAATTATATGGCAAATTCGTCTTAACCACCAAAATAAAGCTCTCCAGTACACAGAGGACGTATGGTTTTTGTTATTTCGTTTACCTGTTGGAGAACTCGGAGTAGGTTCCCAGCAGGTTAGGCTTGACAAAGTTGACCATGCAGTAGTACTCGCGGAGGTTGTTCTGCATGGGCGTGCCGGTCAGCACGATCCTGCGCTTGGTCACCACTCGGCTCATCGCCACTGCTAGAACGCTGCAGTCGTTCTTTAGAAGATGGCCTGGGCATGATAAAAGTGTGTGATTAAAAAAATATTGCGGTCCTGGTGCGAGGTTATAATGCTCCATCGCTAACAATGGGAGAATAAATTATAAGTTTGATTCATTTTCAAAATTCAGTTGTGACAAATATTTTTTTTGTTGATCTAATCGTAGGAAACTATTTGCGCGATTAAGGTTTGTTACAGATCACTATTTTGTCTTGTAGCCTAGGCAGATGGGGTCACAAATATAGAGGGACATATCAAATAGATTAAGTTAGCCTCAAAGTAAGTTCGAGACGGCATGTAAATAATGAAGCTAGAGGTAGGCTTTTAAATTGATGCAGTTTATTTACTAGCTTTATCCGCACTTTCTATTTTTTAATAAAAGGAAATAGTAGTCTATGTCACTTTTCAGACTTTAAATTATCTCCACATAAAAAAAATTACACTTATCCGTAGCTCTGCTTTGACGTTAAAGGTGGACAAACAAACTTAAAACACACTTTCATATTTATAATATTAGTATGGATCTATTTTCTAGGAAAACCAACTTTTGTTTACAGAATGGTGAGATTTAAGTATTAGTCAGAAAGCTATTTATAGATTTCCACAAATAGCAGCTTATAATCTTATGATTATGTTCGTATAACTATCACCTTCATCATATTTTTGTCTGTCTATGTGATTCCACGCGTATCACGATTTTAATGTGGTTTTCAGTTGAATTGAAGAAGGTCTAACTTAAAAAATACATAGCGTTGGTTTCATCTTGATACGCCATTTAACCCAAGATATTGACAATAGTACCTAGTTACGGGCGGACGACTTCGCGGGCATAAGCTAGTGCATAATATAATAATAGTTTGTCCCTATATATTTATTATTTATTTATAGTTACATTCTAATTGCTCTACTACTTAAAGGTATTAACTGAGGATATTACCTTCGTCACAAATCACGATGTCAGGGCCGGGGTCCAGCAGCGCTGTTCGAATCTTCTTCACAATAGTGGGTCTCACGTCATCGAGGTAAGCGTCCAGCGTTGTCAGGTTGCGGAACAGCTCGTATCCGATGATGAAGATGCCGCCACCGTTGTACCAGTCCTCCAGCTGGTACGCGCGCTCGTATGTCTTCTTCAGCTTTGAAAGTTCGAAGACCTGGACATTGGATTGTTTTGGGTGAAAATTCAGTATTTATAAATGATTATATACCAAACATATTTATTAAAGAAGTCACCAAAAACTATATGTAGTTTTCGATTTTTACAAAAACTACTCAACGGATTTGTCTGGGTTTTGCCGAAAAATAGTGCAATTCTTGAGGAAGGTTTAGGTAAATAATACATTACGGTTTTATCCACAGTATCACGTCCTTATCTCTTACGGGGCAGACAGAGCCAAGAGTCGCGAGACTCGAAAGCCACGCTTAGCAAAATAGTGGGCATATTGGTGGAATGAAGAATCAAAAATAGTGACAGGTTGCTTGCCCATCGCCTATGAGAATTCCTGTTTCAAGCCCTTTTCTTTTCTTTTACAATCTGTGCGAGAAGAATAGCAGCTGGAACATTTTACGTTTTTCTTTCGTTTCTAGACCAGCATGGTTTTATATAAATTGACTGAAATATAACGGTTAATTTTGAAGAGGCCACGCGGCCCTAAGAAATCTCGCCTGCTGAGAGCTTCTCTCACAGGCGCACGGAAACCAGCAGAAATACACTAAAGTAATGTACTAAAGAATTAAAGACCTACAAAAAAGTCCGCGATGGCATTGTCTCTATCTCTTATGGTTAAACCACTGCGCAACATGTGCCGCGCATCACATAGTCGTTTTACCCTACGCAATATTAAGATTTAATCGAAATATAGATATGTATATTATGCAACAACGAATAATTTAAGATACTTTTTAAAATTTTGTCAAATACCCTATATATTGTAACCAAGCTAGGAACTGACAAGATACTAAATAAATCTACGCGGACGAAGTCGCGGGCATTAGCTAGTATGAATTTAGACTTCCTCATAACTTCCTCCTATGTATGAATTTAGACTTCCTCATAACCACAGATATAACACGTGACACCTGACAGCTTGCCATGTTGCATGCAATGCTCATTTATCTGACCGAGTTGATCCCTATTCATCCTGTAATGACTCATCCTACAAATGATGTTTTCCTTATTAAATTCCTAACTCATACCCAGCTCATATAAGCGTACGTTAAGTTATGAATAGATAGAAACAAGGATAAAAGGTCGTGAGGATGAGTCGCCATAGGAAGAATATAGAACAACCGATCTGAGCAATACTAAAGAAATAAAAAAAGTTTATAGTTTAAATCTTTTTTATACCCACCTGAAGTCTCCTTTTAAACTTTTTTTGCTTGAAATAATAGGGAAAGAAATATAATTTCAGAATCAATCAATTGTATCAATCAATCAATATATGTATGTGATTGAACTAGCAACTGGTTAACTAGATATATGTATGTTTCTGAATTAAGTCTAGTTATGTATATGTAGTGTAGTAACCGCCCATAAAATTTCAAGATAATTGATCAAATAAATAATTATATATACAAATCGCCTTCAGTTAGCCTCAAAGTAAGTTTGAGACATGTGTAATGAGAACCTAACTCAGCAATACTATATTTTGTAACAAATACACATACAGATAAACAGCCGATTCTCAGGGCAGTCAGGAAAAGATCATTCTCCATCTAAACCTGACCGGGGATTGAACCCAAAACCTCCAGAGAAGCGCTCAAGCACATTAACCATTGATGTCGTCAGGATTGAGTAATCTCAAGACCAAACCTTGATCTGGTCGGTGACAGGCCCAATCCACTTATGAATTTCATCCACCCAGTTGAGCACCGTCGATAGAGGGCAGCACACCAGCACACGCTGCATTCCCAGCCCAGGGTGGGTTAGTACCTGGAAAAAAGACATAGACATTTTAATATATATGTATTTGTACAAATATGTATAATAAAATGTAATAATGTTTCCACTGTGAAATGAGTCATTTGACTACTATTTCTTTTTTGTTTTTCCTTATAAACATCTGTTGATCAGGAAAAAATAGCACTGTAACAAAATAGATTAAACCAAATTGTTAAAGAGTTCAGAAACAATATGTTATATCTGAACCGTTGATGTAATCATCCATGGTAGAGATAGGATTTTGTTTAAGAATAAGATTTATTTATCAGAAAATATAAAAACATGCAGTTTAATAAGACATTTTGCTTAATGTTAGTAGTTTGTTGCTTGTTTTATGTACCAACGTGAGTAAGTGATGCTTCTGAAGGCCTAGTTTTAGAATTTGATTGACCAGCAAAAAGTCATGGCGTTACGCAACATGGCACTACATAATTTGGTATCATTATATAGTAAAAAAAAAAGTAGCTTTCCGCTGTCTGTCCCTATGTATGCTTAGATTTTTAAAAGTAACGGATTTTGATGCGGTTTTTTTAAATAATAGATAAGGTGATTCACAAGGAAGGTTTTTAAACGCGTGCGAAGTCGCTCGTAATAAATATATAGTGATAAATCACGCATATGAAATTAGCTTCAAAGTAAATTCGACATTCGTGTTATGGAACTACACTAATACTAACTTAATGATACGATAATATACGAAGCGATCAAAAACTGAAAGAGATAGTTTAAGGAGTCGACCCTAGGAGTACGTGCGAGCGTGACTGACCGTGTGCAGCAGCGCCAGCACCTGCAGCGTCTTGCCGAGCCCCATGCAGTGCGCCAGGATGCAGCCGCCGCCCGGCCGCCCGCCCGCCAGCTGCGACAGGCTCTCGAAGCATGCGTCCCACATGAATTTCACGCCTTCGTACTGTCCACACAGGATCGCATGGTTAAAACATAAATATTGTATCGAGAAATTATATCATTAAAAAAATATATTCTCATTTGACCGTCATGTATATTTTTGACATAGATCTAAAAATGATGACAACATAGTGTTTATCATAAAAATCAACTACAGTATTGTTTAAAGAGAAAATATTTAAAAAAAATCTTATATTCATAAATATATATTTTTTGTATAAAAGCTAAGCTTTTACATTTTAATTCAAAATCAAATCAAGCAGGTCAAATGTTAGGCTTTTCAATCGTCATTATTTATTGAAAGCTAAACCTACAAATGTTAACGATCACTATGGAGAAGAACACGTTGGAAAAAACGCATCAGTATTGGTCCCTATAAGCCTGAGGGCTATGAACGTATATTTAAACTATAATAGTGATTAAAAAAAAACTGAGTGTATTTTTTACAGCAATTGGTATAAATCGGTAATGCTAGTAATTGAAGCGTGTATCTGAGTTTAACCATCAAATGAGACAAATGATGAGAGTTGATTCTGGATAGACCATACTACTAAAACTATAGATTAAAAATTATCACATAGGTATTTAACCTGTATGTACTTATGTCTGATTGTAACTTCTATCAAAAAACCCACAACCCTGCTAAACATGATCATTTAGTTTCGCCGTTATTGGCACTGTTAACCCTGAAACACAGAAATACGTGGTTCTATGTATTTATATAACCTGATGCGCCTTCATGATCTTGGTGAAGAAGGGATGCACGGTGACCACCGGCTGCTGCTGCTCGAAGTCGTACTCCAGACAGAGCTCGTCGTTTATCACCAGGACATTCACGCTCTCGTCGCAGCCCAGCAACTCACGCTGAAACAAAAACTATTTACTTAGCGACCGTCCCGCGGTTCTACCCGCACCTCTCCCGTTCCAGTGGGGATTACAGTAATTACGTATTTACATAATAAATAAATATATAGAGATAATTCACACAGACTGAGTCAGCCCCAAAGTAAGTTCGAGACTTGTGTTATGGGATACTAAATCAATGATACTATGCAAACATAAAGAATGTATAGATAAACATCCAAGACCCATGCCAATCCGAAAGAGGTCATTTTCCTTTATGATCGTACCGGGGATCGAATCCGGGACCTCCTGAATAGCGGGTCAGATACGCTAACCGTCACACCACGGAGGCCGTCATAATAATAGATTAACTATTACAGGTTCTTTAAAAATAGGTGGCAGGAGCAAGTATTGTATCCTCAGCAGGCAAAACACAAACTTTACAGGATTTTCTAAATTAGTCCCTTGACCTAATGTTTATTATCTAACGTTAATCATCAGTGTACATATTAAAGTAAAAAAAAAAAATCTAATTATAATTGTTTGTAATATACTGACCAGTTTCATTTGTTTCACATTCAACCTTCGTTTCCTATCAAACTCTTCCATATTGGCCATTACAGTACTTCTCGCCAGAGATTTTTTGTCGATGACCTGTATCAAATTTAAAAGTTTCTTATACGTAATAATCATGATCTAGGAGTACTTTTACTGTTTACTACTGTTAGTACTGTTTTAATGGTTAATGAGTTGGTAAATAAGTTTTAATTTTGCATATAGTGTTCATTTTTAACCGACATAGAAACAAGGGGATTCTTTGTTTAACCTGTATGTAAACTTTTCAGTGGATCGGTTTATTCATTTCAAGTATTCATTCCATTTTACGTCCATATATAAATTCAATTCAATAATTCGTATGTTTAATACCTTCCTGATATTCCTTCGGCCCTTAAAGTATGCTTGATTACATCGTTTGGTGTGTGGCGAGCTGTCCAACTCCTCACCGAAAAGCTCTTTCGTTAACACCCTGTATATATCGTAAATATTATTATTATATATAGGTATTTATGTACAGTAACTATAAGGAAGAATACTATAATAGGTGGAAAAACATACAATATTATTATTATTATTATATATATTTATGTACACTAACTATAAAGAAAAATACTATAACAGTATTGTCCAACCAATACAGTATAATATATGGTATTTTTATCAACGTTTTTATTCCGCTGGAAACTGAGCAGTGCGAGTGAAACGGCAATATCCCACCTGAGTTGTTTCTGTCTCTCCAGTAGTTTTTTGTTAGACCTACGACCGCGCCGACGCTGTGTTAACCGTGGCTCAGGATTCTCACCTCGTCGCTCTATGTACTCACTCACTATCTTCGTGCGTTTGGCTTCATCCGCCCTACAAAAATAATAAATGTACACGTAAATTATACGAGAATAAATTCTTCCCTTCTTTCACAAAATTTTTTTTATGTAAGAGGGAGGCAAACCAGTAGGTGGGTCGCGTGATGTTAAGTGATCACCGCCGCCCAAAGACAACTGCAACACCCGCGGGGTCACAGAAGCGTTGCCGGCATTTAAAAAGCCCCCGCCCTCCCTATTTGGGGAGGTCGGAGAAGTTGGGCCCCCGGCTCCCCCACTCACCGGACGTAGCTTGACGGCTGATAACCGCCACTCAGGCGTCGGTCTTCTGTGGGAGTGTGGTAGTTCCCCAGACGAGCCGGCCCATTCGTGCTACAGGCTAA
>JADGIL010002242.1:0-10358 GCA_020352625.1 Cactoblastis cactorum
TTTGGTTTTTGATATATTATCTTTTCTTTTATGTTAATTATCAGTTAGATACTGAATATTTTTTGATTGGGGTGGAGACCTGGTGACCTGAAACACAGGCTTTTACCTAGCTTAGGCACCAGTCTTCCACTGAACAATTTGTGAGTACTGTTGACTAACTGTTTTGTTTTTTATGGAAGAAAATAAAGATTATTTATTTATTTATTTATTTATTTATTTATTATTCCATTCCATTTCCATTCGTGTCACTCCACACATCCATCTTAACATTCTCATCTCTGCTACGTTCAATCTTCTTTCATCCGTCTTCTTTACGACCTAACATTCCGATCCATGATGACATAAGTCTGTATGTCACAGTCATTTTATTCGGAGACTATGCTATGCATACTATAATGATTTGAAATATTCAGTAAACCGCTTCAAAATTGTCCAGGATTATTACCACACACGTAACTGAGGGATGAAAAACAGAACTAGTCCTTGTATCATAAGTCCTTCTAAATGATGTAGAGGTTCCTACAACATTTTTTTAAATTGAATATATTATGAAGTCTTCATAGTAGTAAAAGTCTGTCCTATTATAACTTTTAAGCTAAGCAGCGAAAAATTGTAATTTTTTTTGGTATATACGTACATAGTATTCAATAAAAACTTCAAACGAAAATTAAATAAATTCAATCGATTAGTTTATGAGTTATGGAATAATTTCGATATTTACATATACTATTTTGGAATCTAACAAATGTGATTTAGATTCTAAACCCTTGGGGTATTCCAAAAATCATCTGAATTTATCTGTTACCTGGGTGTACAATCTTATTTATTCTTGAATCGAATTTGTTCACGTGCAAGAAATCCCGCCCGACAACGTAACGTATCTCCGTTTACTTTACTAAAAATGATTTATATGCACTAATGTATTTAATTCTACATCATACATTGTAAGGCAAGTACACTTAAATAATACAAAAAATGCCTGTAAAAGAGCAATGGATAGTACATTGTTGATAATGTCGTTTATGTGCCTCGTGGTTGGCAGCAGCACCGCAGACGGCCGACCACAAAATAACTTTAGTTCGGCCCCGAGTTTTCGTCGATGTGAACGCTGCGTCTTGCTCCGAAAATTGCATTGTTTAATCGTTAATAAAATTTGAGTGAAAATAGTTTATTAAACTATTAGTATATTGATATTGTGCTTTTCCAGTCAGTGCAAGTGCAGTGTCTTTGTACTTTTTAACTGAAGCAACAAAACCCGGTTGAAACGTTATTATTAAGGTATGTGAACTTCTTTACAAATGAAAAAGATTATAAAGATATCCATTTTTGTTATACTTTTTGGAAATATTGTCAAATCAATTACTTATGCAGTACCGGTGATATTTTGATTTTGGTATTATACATATTTGCAGGACAAAATACTGATGCAAAATTTATCAGTAGGTAGGTAGGTACCAGGTTAGCATGTAAATAAAACAGCAAAACTAGTAATGAATTTTGAATAATAAAATGTTATACCTACTAGATACACATTTAAACAGATTTAAATAAAAGTGATTCATGTTATCTCAATAAATCTACTAATGCAATTGTATTATAATTACGATCATAGTTAACATTTTAGGTACCTACCTATTGCTTGCTTTAAATATAGGTTATTACTTACATCTGCCATTTAAATAGGCAATGGTGCCAGTCTTTTGGGCACTTTACCTACAATTCAGCTTCCTTGAGGGGCTAATAGGTATTTGTAATGCTTTTTTTTTGTATATACCTACCTAATTGTTACTTGTAAGATTGTTTATTTTTTCTTTTATTAGCTTTTTACTTGACATTATCTATTTATACTTATTTATTTAATTTTTAACAAATAAAGCGGATCAGCATATCTTTGATCGAATATGTAGGTATAATAGATGACAAATTTTGACTTGACGTAGGTAATCAGTTTCGTACCTAGTACCTATTCTGTTAAGTATTCTGTTGATTCAGCGATTGTGAATGTGTCCCTTTCATTTATGTATATCGCGAGTGATCCCGATATGGATAAGCAATTTATATTTAAAAGCAACACTTATCGCAAAAATAGTTCTTTACAATACAATTACCTAGGTACTTTGATTGTTATACTGAAAATGTTAATTTTAGTTAATATAATTACTTAATAAAAAATAATTATTTTTTACAAAACAGAGTTGGTACCTACAAAGTAGCAGTGAATTATGTAGTGATTAAGTTAAAATATTTCACATCGGGGACAATTTTCAAAACTACTATTTAACTTTCAACATAATTTTTTTATTCAGGTGTATAGTAGTGCCTCGTACTTCCTAAAATCAAGTGTCAGTCAGTTTTTGTGCTTACTACATACAGATGACTAGTCAAGTACGTCTTAACTCAAGACAGTAGTAAAGTGTTTAGATTAAGTGACATCTAAACACTAACATCCGCCATTTTCCTTGTCTTACTGGTCGTAACATAAGTATAATGATCTCGGTGCCGAGCCTTTAAATTTGCATTGGTAATTTAGCTTTAAAACTGGTCATTAACTCCACCTAATTCCTCGACTTTAAAAAAGATGATATTGGCGTGTGACCATAGAATAATAATAGTTGGTGTGACTGTCATAAAAGTGCTAATAATTATGACCTTCCAACCACGACGGGTACAGTATTATATTTGTTTGTTTAGTACATAGGTTTTTTTTATATGGGTTTGGAATTAACAGAAATCGATGTGTATTTTTATGATGGACATTCATCTTTTTAAGAGTGTTGGTTGAAATTAGATAACAGACAACACTCGTGTCAGGAATTTTGAAGATATCGCACATGACACACGACTACGACTTCAGCCAAATTACACGCAAATAAACAAAAATAGGTAGTCAATTTTTATATCGATAGTACCTATGCATGATTTCTTACTAGATTTTTATGTGTAAACATTAGTATAGTATCAACTATCCATAAACTTATTTTGTAATTGGCAGGCATAAAAATTACTACATATGCAAAGTATTAATATTTACATAAGCATATCAACTTCCTTAAACGTCAGCGTCTTCACGAATACGATTCGAATCAAATCGATCAAATAATTAGAAATAACAAAAAAAAAACCGGTCAAGTGCCAGTCGGACTCGCGCACCAAGGGTTGCGTACAAACCTGAAGGTCTATAAGTAAAAGTTTACCCATCACTACAATACAGTCACAGGTATGTTTAATGGAAAATGAAATTTATAATATTACAACGTAGAAAGCTGGAGGAGCATAAAATATGTGAAGTAACAAAATTAATGTATTCCTTCATAATAATATGTTCCATAAAACATTGCTTCATACCAAATTTCAAGATCGTAGGTCGCCTGGAAGAAGTACCCTTTAAGTTTTGATTCCCTTGCGAGTAATAGCGAGTTTAAATGTATGGGGCTTATATTGCTGTTTCTTTCGATTGCATTGATATAGCAGTCTAATTTTGTTGAAACTTAAAGTTGTTATAGATCTGAGTATTTTATTTGAATTTAATACCTCTACACGTTTATTATAAAAAGCGTAAAAAATTATTATATGATGTAATAAAAACCGGTTTTTAACAATTTTCCCTGTATGTGTACTTTACGCTGCTTTGTATCAAATTCTGAGTTCAATTCTTCAAGATTTTGAGTTCACGTGAAGTACCCTGTAAGTTTTGATTCCCTTGCAAGTATCGAAAATTTGCGGAAAATTTGCAGCATAAAAGGCTGTATCTTTTGATTGTGTTGACTTAGAAGTTTGATTCCATAGCCCCAAGGGGCCGTAGACTTGAGTATTTGATATAAATTTCAGCTTGATACAGAAAAAGGGTCTTGACAGACGGTCGGATGGACAACAAAGTGATCCTATTGGGGTTCTGTTTTTCTCTTTTGAGGTAAGGAACCCTTAAAATATTTTGGCATCCTATTTGTAAAAGTTGTTTATTAAAATTCACAGGTTTCATGCTACTCGTTAATTTTAATAAACAAGGCAATTTAACAATGTTTATTTATGATTTTTTTTTATGAACGATGGAGGCATGGACGAACAGGCGGGTCACGGCGGTCTAAATTTTTTTAAAGTTAGTAATAAACTAGCTGCGCTCTAGTTCGATTCCATAGGAATTTTGGAATAAAAGTAACATACGTGTTAGTGCTAATCAAGGCTATATACTACACGCATAACAAATGGTAAGTAGGATAAGTGGTGTGTAATTTTTATTTATTTACTTTTATGCTCGTTATTATTAAAAGTAGTAAATAGTTCAATTTTATTGAGTAAACTTTCAAGATAATCACAACATTACGTCAAAGCGTCGATATAAAATGGCCATTTCTTCCATTGGGCTATGCAATGTCTTGATCACATTACTTTCACTGCGATATAATATGTCGTGTTTATACTTAGATTAGAACACATTGAATACTATAAATAAATATGAGGTTTTTATCCTTTACGGGGTAGACAGGCCGGTTTGACTCGGGGCTACGTTTAAAAAGACAGTGGGCTTTTTGATGTTAAAGAAAATAATGGCAAGCTGTTACCTATTGCCTAATAAAAGAATCTTCAATTTAAGGTTCATACTAATTATATGAAAAACGAATACGTCTCTATCAATTACGAGGCAGACAGAGCCGGGGATCGTGACATGAGATTCAAAGGTTCTTGAATCGTATTAAAAAAAAACGGTTATTGTGTGTAGGTATTTCGTAGGTGAATTTTCCGCAATTTCCATATTTTCTTAGATTTATTTAACAACTTAGTTTATTTTAATCTGTGAATTGTTCGCGTAACCCAAACCTTACATCTATCTGAGCTGACAGGAACAGCCTCCGTGACCAATCGCTTGAGATTGATCTCGGATGTATCGAGAAAGTGAACCGTCATATCTCGGATTATGAAATAGATATCTTTAGCCTGTAGCCGATAATATTCTAACGGTGATTACGTTCTCAACTTGTTGTTATCTTGATTGTGATAAAAATTTAAATGTGGAATACGTGAAAAAGAGAATGCGAAGTAATTAACTCCTGAAGCCTTTGAAACTAATTTTGTGTTGTATGAGCATTTTTTGAGATCAATGGATTTCTGGAGCGCTGGCAATTTGCCAAAACGACAGACTTAAAAAAATAATTAAATAGGAATACAATTTTGTTTTGGATGTAAACATTCTTACGATTAGACCATTAATCTGGGAATTCATTCTTATATATACGTAAAATTCTGTAAACTTGCCATCCCATCCCTAAAAAGCAGCTGTAAAACGAGGTGCAGTGAACTTTGTTCAGTGGTCATTCATTCCTCATTTGTTCCATTTCTATGGAGATTGGATACAGTGTTACAAACTTCGTTTACATTGTTTTCGTCTTATAGTGTTTAGCTACATCTATTATTATCACTACTAGTTAAAACCGCAGCTTAAGTTTATCTGTTATTTTTCAGCCTGTTAGATATTTTATATAAAAATAAGTTGTAAGTTACAATTCCTATTTAAAACACCAATCTTAGAAGGGGAAGTCAAACTTGCAGTTATAAGATTTTGCAAAGCACACGTGTTTAAATCTACACTAATATGCGTGTTTTAAAGGCAACGTTAATACTTGTAAGTTTGTTTGTGTATCATGCATGAGAAAACTACTTTATCTTAGAATGACATAGATAACTTTTTATCAATGAATGAAATTTTTAACAAATTAATTCAATGAAAATTTGTTGATATCAGAGATTCATTTAAATGTTTAATTAAATTAATTGTATCTCTAAATACGATTAATGCAACCTTGTAATCGAAATTCATTGAAAATAAACACGAGGTTTGTGACAATTTGCGTTTGTCAATGTCACATTTAATAATAATGGCGGAATCACTTACTAAGCTCTGGATCATTAAGTTTAATGAAAATAAATGCTTTATGTACTTATAAGTCTGTCGTATAGCTTGTTTAAATGCCCTATGCGAAAATGGCGAAATTATGCGAGTTCCCTTTGATATCTTGTCCTAATTAGCATATTCAATTCTAAAACAAGTTTGATGTGATTAGGCTAAATTTTAATTGTAAAATTAATCTCCAATGTTTGTTATAGCATACATTTGGCGACCTCTGTGGTGCAGCGGTTAACGTGCCTGACGGTGATCGGTGCTCAGGAGGTTTCGGGTTCGATCCCGGTCAGGTTTTGGGCTAGCGCAATTTGTGTGATTTCTCCCTAGGCTCCATACCACTACGATCACGATTGCAATTATCGACATTTCACGATTGTATTAACCTTCAGAAAACGATAATATATCAATGACACTAATGTTGAAGCATACTTTTATCCAGACGCACTTTTAATTGCACAATTGCATAAAAAGAATAATGTTTTATTTTTATACAAATAATTTATTTTTTCATTGTTGTTATAGGTAGCTAGTTGAATTGTTTTATGGGTTTATAGCAATCTTATAACTCACATAATTTATTTTGATGCTGTATAGCTAAACCTGAAAAGGTTTGCATATATTTACATACATCAATGTATAATCTTAACCTTAACCTTTCAATACAACGTAACAACGAAAAGATATATATGTATTTTGTTTTTTCGTCGTATATATCTCGTATGGTTAATGAATATATTCATATTGAAGAAAATCTACCAAGACATTTAAAACTCTTTTTGTCTTGTAAATTTCCATGTTTGCCGTCAAGTTTCACAATTCGTGGACAAAGCATCTTGTGAATATTTCATGTTTTTTGTTCATAAGTAAGTACACTTCTTGAAGACGAGCACTTATTCCCTAAACAGAGGCACACAATAATGAATATTCAATAATGTAGATACCTACTTAACACTTCTTCAACCGTTATAGAAGTAAATTGTTCCTTATTATCATAAATAAGCATCGGTATTGAAATGTCCGTGAAAGATCACGCTAATGTATTTCTTATTACCAAAAGGTTTTGTATAATTTTTTAAAGAAAAATCTGATTAACTTTAAAAGAACCAAGCTAGGACTTTCTCTCACAAAAGCCAACTTTTGAATATAATGAGTAAGATTCCCTGGCCAATAGAATAGATAAGCGAAACGTAATTAAATTTTCCCGTTTTACCTTTTTCAAAAAAGCTATTACACAAGTAACAAAAGTATCAAAAAGCAATCTTTTATCTTATAACCTTAAATAAAGAGGCAAAATATACATAGAATGTTTAAAATACTGTTCTTCGCTTGTAAACGTTTCCTCGGTGATAAGTAATAGGATAAAAAGACAAAACTAAACTTTGAGGAATGGTGATTATTAAGTGCTAAATCACTCTTACTATAGACCTACGACTAGACTATTTAAATCTTTTCTTGGCATCCGCAAAGCCAGTTGACAAATAAACCACACATTCTGGCTTACAAATCAGCTAAGCATTTGTATTTTTAGCTTACCCTTAGTTACAAATAAAAAATCACAAACATACATAGTTAGAAATAGCAATTCACAAAGCGTTTCTTACTATAAAGAAAGCTATTAAAGTTTTATGATTATAATTGAGTGGTTAGGATTTTTCCATTTATTTTCACCATACAATGTGCGTCCGGTGTTCGTAAAGGCAAAGAAAAATAGTGTTTGCTTAAAAGCCGCTCAAGTTAAAGCTGGGGGCTTTACAACCTTCTGTCGTACGTAGGATCCATTGAAAAATATACACCGTCGTCATTTATAAAACGAGTAGGCGTTTAGAAGTAAAGTGCGCTTTTCTTTGGATAACTTTTACACACGTTGAAATTACCAAGATTTGGCCAATATCAATCTATTCAAAAATTAAATAATGACATTTTTTTTATCTTTGGACATAGTAGTTCATATGTATAAATTATAATTTGTGAAAAATATTGGATCTACCTAATAAATACATACATACATAGATCTCAGCATACATACCTACACAGGGAGTAGGGACAGACAGTGGGAAGCGACTTTGTTTTATACTTTGTCGGTATTAATTACTAGCTAATGTCCGCGACTTTGTCCGACCAGTGGTTACTATACTATATATCTTGTCAGCCCCTTGCTTGGGACAATAAATTATATACCTCGGGATCCGTACATTTTTCCGGAATAAAAAGTAGCCTACCTTTTAATCTAGGTCATAGTCCATCGTTATGCCAAATTTCATCCAGATCGGTTCGGTAGTGTTTGTGTGATGCGCGTACAAACATACAGACAGACAGACAAAAATTCTAAAAACAATTGTTTTGGCTTCTATAGGTCCTATA
This sequence comes from Cactoblastis cactorum, assembly GCA_020352625.1. NCBI lineage: Eukaryota > Metazoa > Arthropoda > Insecta > Lepidoptera > Pyralidae > Cactoblastis > Cactoblastis cactorum. Next base: position 8,258 of record JADGIL010002242.1, read on the forward strand.
AAGAGCCCCTATATATTTTTTAAATATCTCATGTACAGTCATAGCTCGGTTTCGATTTTATTATAAGTAAAGGTAATTCGTAAAAAATTGTGTCAAATACAAAAGTAGAATTTTTGGCTTAATTGTAATTAAATTGAATTTAACATCGTCTTTTTAAAGCAGATTAAAAATGCCTAATTTTGAAATTATCATTTTTCTATTATATTAAATTTAAAAAAAAAGTTATGCCTTTTTCTGTACGTATAACCTACAGCAATCATAAAAGCGCACGGTGCGTCACCGGTAATCTTAGCCACACCACGACGTACAATGCTGACCTTACCTGACTCACGGTTCTAATCCGGACGATCACTAATTGTCTTCTAATTATAAATATGACGTAATTTAATAGTACAAACACTGCATAGTTCGAAATCTTTTGTTGAAATTAGTATAAGTATTAATGTTAATAACGGTTCTTAGTATACAATTTAAAAACATGTTGTATTATTTTAGAATCTTTGATAATTATATATGTCGTAAAATAAAAATTACATAGATCAAAATCTGTCCCCTTTTCCTTAAATTATATTAAAGTGTAACTGTTATTTTTATTTGATTGAAAATGATTAAGCAAAGAATTTAAATGCTTATTAGCCCATTAGCGTTGAAAAGAATCTTTAAATTACAAAGTAGAGATTCTCACCATTAATGAAAACATGTGCAAGAAAAGCTTTTAAAGGTAACAAAGTTAAAATTATATAACAGGTTCTTAGGAAAATATAGCAAATTGTAACTAATAACTCACAGCACTTTGGAGTACTTACGTGATAGGAAATTCCATCTAGAATCTCTTATATTATTAAGATATATATTTAAATTTACAAGCATTTTATTATAATGTGACAAGTATAGGTATGTTTTGATTACCAATTTATTTCGTTTGACTTTGCTATGCTATTATATTGTAATTAATTTGACTTTGACGAAAACATGTTTTGATTGGCAATTACTGATTTTGATTACCAAAAATATTAAGATCTTCAAACAATTGAATGACGGCATTTTTCAATTAATTTGTTTAGTATTTTGAAAACTCGTTAAAGCCGGAATTTTACCTATATATTTTCATACCAAATTACTTATTACCTCATTTAGATTATTAATGAGATTACTTATAAAAATATATCATACATATTTTCCTTTCATACATTATTATAATAAATGTATTTTTCGGTGCAAGATGATGAAATTACGTGAGAACAGCTATTTTTAAAAATGAAAGAAAAGTGTATGGTACAAGGTTTACATGCAAAGTTATTTTTTTATGACAGCGGGAGGCAAATGAGCAGGCGGGTCACGTGATGTTAAGTAATCCATAGACACCTGCAACGCCCGGGGGTCACAGGAGCGTTGCCGGCCTCACAATTTTGCGAATGTTCACAATTTCTTTATCAAGATCATGTTTAAAAGGGCATTGTTTTCAAACTAAGCTACAAGTCCCAAGTAACGGATCGCATGACCAGGTTGCATTGACAATATACCCATATTACATAAATTACTTTCCAAAGAAACACGTCGCTTTTTACATTTGCCTTTTGTTTCTGTTAATTTTCCAACCGCATTTCAGACGAGCACGACCTTTAAGTTCAAAGCAAACTGACAAACAATAACTGCTTATTTCAATCATGTGTAGAGGAAAAACTCTATGCTTTAATATATTGATTTAATATTGGTACTGTGTTTAGAAATAGAGTTAATCAGAACCTTTCTGGTATAATCTATACATATAATAAAAATCTACGCAAACGAAGTCGTTAGCATTAACTAGTAGGATATAAAGTGCTCGAGTTTCTTTCCATTAGTCTGTAACTTGATTAAGATATGATATTTATTAAATACTAGCTGTTGCCCGCGACTTCGTCCGCGTTAACCTAGGTTATCTCGCGGTACCGGTACTGTCACAGAATGCTCACGAAAAATAAATATTCACAGTTCCCCCGTAGGTTATAGCGTGTTGTGTTGTTGAACTATGTCGAAATTTTGATTTTTCACAGGGGAATCAAAACCTATAGGATACCACCCGTTGATCACGAAATTTGGAACATATGGTGAAGACAGG
>JADGIL010002250.1:0-13385 GCA_020352625.1 Cactoblastis cactorum
TGTGTGCAAACATTTTGTATGAAACGAACTACAAATGTAAGTTTGTGATGATTTTTTACTATTATATCGAGAAACGCGAAATTCGTCTTCTTGAACTAGCTGTTACCCGCGACTTCGTCCGCGTTAACCTAGAACTTTTTGAACAAACAAGAATTGAATATTGATTTATTTCTTTATTTCACATTATTATATATTCAATTCGAAATTTACGCGGACGAAGTCGCGGGCAACAGCTAGTGAGAAAATAAATATTCTTTAACCTTAAACCCAAAATGCGCAAGTCAACTCGTACTTAGCCGGTTTTTTGTCAATTTCATTTAGGTGTTTTAACAAAACAAGTCATCAGCCGTAGGTACAATTTCAAAGGCTCAATTAGAGCTCTTATCAGGACTATCAATAACGTCTAAACAATGAACATGTTACATTGAAAAGAGGTCGATGCCTAACCGTCATTAATCTCACTTGGACGTTACCACAGAATTAATTATCCCTTGACCATACGATTTAATGTGCTTCCCTTGGGACCCTGGGGTTTCCGATTAAATCACTACTTCTCATTGGCCGATTTATAGTGGCCAGTATCCTGGGTGCCTGAGATGGCTTTCCGGGCAATTGAATACCACTTCGCGAGAATTGGCTTTGATTTGTCGGAGATAACACGGCTTCTTTCCGTGGTCCATATTTCTTATTGAGAAGGTCAAATTATGTCTTATCGAGAAGGTAACTATTGGGTTATTTGATCCTTGTCGATCGTTTGTGTTGTATTGTTTCACTTACAATTTGAATAATAACTTATTAATTTTGTATTGGTCAAAATATTTCTTATATGATAGCTTTATGTACCGTATGTTGTGCCTGCTTTGGATTTTTCTGGTATACATTTGATTGTATAATTAAGGTGATTTTACACACTTTTTGGCTTTCTTTCTAAATTGATGCTTTGTAGATTAAGTACAATACTACAGAAAACTAATTGTTTTCTTGTTCTTTAGTACCTACGTGCCTAATTTGGATTAAAGTTTAGAAATTTGTTTTTGTTATGAAGTAAAATGTAAATATCGATGTATGTGTAATATTTCCACAGGTGCCAAGCCCAAAAAAACAGCTAATCATCTGCCTGCCCTGCTCCCATGTCATTGAGGTCGGCGCAGTATGTCTTATTCTTCCATACTCTTCTGTCACTCGTCCCAAGGTCATTCACACCCTTTTCCCTCATATCCTTCTTCACACAGTCCATCCATCTTTTCTTTGGTTTCTTTTCTTTTTTTTCCAAAGAAAACAGCTAATAATAGATAGATATACTTTCAGTAGAGAACTTACAAGAATTGTAATAAGGTTACTGCTTTGAAATTATTACTTCCTGAAGGTATTGTCATGTAAATTTCTTTTATTCTGGCCAGCATTCAAAGTTATTGTAACGACAGTATCCAGGGCATAGAGTTAGTACTGTTTTCTTATCTGGAATAGAGCTCGCAGATTAGTAAAATGTATTGGTATTAGATGTATTTTATTATAGAGTTCTCTTATTATAGAGTTCATTTTTAATCCGAAAAAATTCTAAACAGTCTTTTCAGTTTAAACTTCTAATTTGTAGCAGTGGATGAAAGGGTAAGAAATTACTTAGTTCAATTTTTTTTCTTTTTTCTATTGCTAAAGCAATTGTATGCTGACGCAGCGTTAAAAAAAATCTGTGAAAAATTTACGTATTGATTAACACATTTAATGCCAATTTCTTTATCAAACTATGGTATGAAAACGCCTACATATGATAAAAATAACTACTGATTAAAAATCAGTCTCACGTTCCGTTCAAATCATCGTATTCGCCCTTCGGACAATTGCCCTTTAGCCCGACCCGATTGTTAGTCTGAACTTAGGTGCACTTCCCACCTCGCCCGTTTGGGCCGGAGAACTCTTAAATCTAAAGGAATGTGGACTATTCAAAGGGTGATTCCATTTTTGAATTGTTTTTTTTTATGGTTTAAGTATAGTATAAAAGGTATTAGATATAATAACTTATTTTATTATGTTATGTTATTATATTAGTTTAAAAAAAAATTGCCCATACTAATTAAAATGAATATAAAAGTCTAATTACCAAAAAACAATAATATTTGTTGGTTTATACACTTTATACTTATTATGAAGCATAAGTTTCCACTTTGGAAAGAAATTCCGCTAAAATTACGTTAAAAAATATGGTCACTATAATAAAATTCTTATCAAAAGATGTAATAATAAAATGAAACCCTTAGGATATTCTTGAAATAACTTCAAACATATTTCTACTAACATCAACATTATCGTCATTTACTTTACGCATATCATTTCCTAAATAGACAACTCCACGCATTCTCATTAGTCATGCATTGCAGATCTTAACTGATACTGTAATGTCCGCCTCATCTCGTCCAATTTACTCACGAGGAGCATATTTCTTCCCTTCACGCCTTATCTTCCAACTTCATTACATAAATGGCACTGATAAATCTTTTAAATAAGGTATGGGATGAACTAAAGTTATTTTGTGACCCACACAATCAACCTTCGATTTAATAAGTTCGCCACAAACTTCGACCCCACTTAAAACCTTAATCTATGTGTACCGCCAATTAACCTGCGCGGCTCCTACGCGTAAACGCTAAGCAAATATTGTCACAATTACAAGATAACATCAACCTGTAAACAGACGGCCGAAGATTGGTGCCCTTCGGCGTATATCTCAAGGCAGGCTGCTACTGTTTTGGGAGGCATTTGGGACATAAGAATTAGCGGAACAAAATTTAGTCCTGACCTGACCCATCTCGTCATGATATGTTTGATATTTGTGGTATCAGTTATTGTTACAATAACTGATTTACAATTTTCTGACAATACAAGACAAGAGTTCTGTTTGAAAGTGAACTTAGATAAATCAAAATAGATCTTTAAAAATCGTAGCAAATAAAAATGCTTATATCTAACTACTCTTACACCCTTCTCGACCTCCGTGACGTAGTTGTTAACAAGCCTATCCGCTACTCGGGTGGCCTCAGGTTCGAGCATCGTTCAAGTCGAGGTGGAGGAATGATCTTTATCTGATCGGCGTAGATCTTGAATGTTTATCTATATTATGTATTTTTTTAAACATGCAATCAGTAGTAGTGAATTATCATCTTATTACGAAAGTTTGGGATCAACTATGATGCTTATTTATTCAGCGTAATCTGTAATAGAAATCTGTATTATTTATTTATTATATCATATCATAAGAATATTTACCATTATCACTTCTGAAATTCTCAATATTTATCGTAATCGCTCTCGCTTGCTCCTAATACTTAAAGCTGAGACGTTTTCCTCCAACCTTAAGATCGTTTTATTAGCAACCCGGATGGACTTCTGGGATGGATAGCGGGGAATGTAAATTTACTGTGCGCCGGACGCGCCGCGGATGTCGGCTTGGGAACGTGCGATTTCTTTGTTTGTACTCGTGTTTGTTGTTCCTTATACAAGTAGAGATATGATTTTTAGTTCATCGTTAGGTTTATTTAGGTTTAAGAGTAGCGAGAATCGAAGACTACGTTTAGTAAATTGGTGGGCTTATTAGTGAATTGAAAATTCGGAAATAGTGACAAGTTGCTAGCCCATCGCCAATTTCCTTTGATTGACTTTAACAATCTGCGCGCGAAGAGTAGCAGCTGGCAGAATCTACGTTTTTCTTTCGCTCTCTGTCTGGTCCTAATATACAATTGATTTTTTATTATACACAAAACTTTAATGTATCAGCAGTTATTTATTTTTTATCTTGTTTTATTTCTTTATGAGATGACCTACGCTTTATTTTTACTAGTCGAATTGACTAACATCAAAAACGATAATAATTCTTGAATGTTTTCTTCTTGTAAATTATTTTTATTGCATTTGTACATATTCTTGGTTTTTACGGATCAAAAATTTGTTTTGTCTTCAGGTATGCGCCATTAGAAAATTATTTGAAATACCAAATATGTTACACAGGTTTAATTTTTTCTTTAGTTTTTATAAGAATGCCTACTTTTTGTTTCAATTTAACTATATATGTACTTACCACCTTAACTAAACGCTCCAATAAAAGCCTAAAACGATTTACTATACCTTAACAGGACAGGTAAAACACACCAACTCGGTGGAAACAACAAGTTTCGCAAGTTAGTTTGCAACCAATCTTGGCGCCGCGATAAATAAGCCCACAATCGGAACAAATGGACAACTGGCAAATTAAACCCAGCGGCGCTTCGTTCCGATGCCCATACATTAGACACATCGATCTAACACGTCTAAACAAAGCGGAATGGCTGCCAGCACGCGATCCTCTTGCCGTGAACCCCGAATTTCGGAAACTGTTGCAAATTCGACTGAGATGCGAAGGCCTTAAAGTTTGTTGTTAGGTATGTGTTCATCTTTAATAGTATTCAGGACTGTATAAACATTTTCGTTTAAGACTGCACTATTAAACCAGCTTTTTAGGTTTCCTTTTTGCTTGAGCCTAAGTATGGGTTAATCACCCATGTATTAAAAAAAACTGACTAATTTGATAATTTTGCGTGCTTTCAGTGGTAGTATAGACTTGACACAGCAAACCCTAGTCTACTCTCTCTTCGAAGATAGTAAATTTCAATTGATTTAATATAATTTAGATAACAAAACAATAATATCGTTATAATGTCAATAGCAAAACAATATACAATTATTATGTATCATAAATAAAAGTGGACTGAACAAAGATAAACCCCAACACGCAAAGAAACTAACAAACTTTTCTCAAGATTCACTTACTCCATCGGAACGCAATCGAACATAATATCATCAAGATAAACTGGCCCGCAGAGACAATATATCTCGGCCCTGCTGCTGACGTCATAAGTTATTGGTATCTCAGGAGTATTGGAGCCGATTGCGTGCCCTTCGTTTGGGGTGATATGGATAAATGTAGTCTCTTTGTTTGCGAGAGATATAATGACTGTCTTTATGCGCCAACATGTAATTTCTACACTTTAGTTGACGTATGATACACATTCCTGGCTGCACTCTTTGGGCAACTGTTAGTGCAGTGAGTAACTTAATAAATAAATAAATAATATACCCTGGCTTATCAAGTACGGTAACGGTACAGATCAAGAGACTAGAAGTTTGTGAATGCTTTGTTTATTGGTGGGCTTATTTATGGAATTGAGATTCGGATATAGTGACAGGTTGTTAATATATTGCCTATTAGCATATATACAGGAATCCGGAATTTTTGATTAATTAGTGTTAGAAGAAAAGTATTTTAAAAATATGTGAATCTATTCAGACATGCGTAGAAGAAATTAAAAGACATGTTCGACATACTAAAGATGCTGTCCCTCATGGGCGTGAAGTTAATCTAAGTGAACGATCTTTCTTAGTTTCTAAACGCGATTTTTTAATAATACATGTTTTATTTTTATTTGTGTAAATAGTTACAAAGTATTTTCGTTATTTCACTCAAATCCGTTAATTGCAGCAGATCTCCCGTTCCGCTCTTGCTTTCTATAATTTTAGTGCTGTACCTTAAGACGTTTCCACTAAGGGTTCGTTGGTTTGTGTCTCCTCCCCCACTTCCCCCTTTCCTATACTGGTTACGAATATGTAAGCCCAGGGATGTTCATTAACTGATCATGTTAAGTCGATGATGGGAGACCCAGTTTAAATTGAATGTTCGAACACACAATCGTTGGACATATTAAAAGTATAGAAGACTTTTTTATCTAATGAACAGAACACGAAACTGTTAAATTCAACCCCAAATTACTGTAATAAATAACTATCAAACCACTTATTTGATTTCATAAAAAGAATTACAATATTAGTATTAGTAATTAATCAATTAAGCTGAACCTAGCTAAATTAGAATAGCAGCTGTACAATATACAATAAATATATTCAAATGAAAAAATAGAAAAGATAAAAAAATAGATCTTCCTAGCACACCTGCCCTTATTGACGAAGCTCCTACTCAAACAACTAAATATAAATAACATTTCGCACATTATATTTACAGTCGGCACTCGGTCCGCCACGCTGCACTCACTAAAACCAAAATGGCGTTATGCAAAGCGTGCATCGCGACAGAATACTTGAGACTCGTTCTTTTACCGCCCGCGAGTGTCGTTGGTGGCATTAAATCTTAATAAAATCCCTCATGCATTCGTACCGAGTTCTTTGATTTCTCACATGGCAAACCTCGACGTGGTATCAAAGAAAATCAACTCTTTTCATTGCACGCCGATAGAATGTTCCACAAAGACCAACGTATAATTGATCCCCCGCGCGCCTTTAAAGACTGATAGCTGTGAACAGTTCAGGGTTCTGTTTTTGTGTGTGTGTTTTTATTGGTGTTGTATTTATTGGCTTGGATTTTTGGTTATTTTAGTAATATTATATTCGTATTGGTTTTAATATGTTGAAGGTATTCAATTGTTCTGCAAGCCTATGTGATATGTAATTTTGTGATCACTCTGTTATATATATGAATACAGTTTATTTATGACAGGAAAATTCATTATGCTTAGAATATGTTTATAGTATTAAAGATTAAAATTTAACTATTGTTTTAGAAGAAGTACTTCAATAATTTAAGTAACAAGTAATCCACTATTAGACAAAGTCATGTAAAAAATTGCGTAAAATAATGGTTTTCAAAAAACATTCTCGAATATAAGGTCATTATTCTACAAAGAAAAATATATCGATAGCGAAATAAAATGCTTAAGAAAGAACCTTTTAAAAAGTCAATGAAAGTAATAAAAGAATCGCAACAAGATAGCAATGAAAGGAACCCCAATCTAGTAGACGGCAGGAATGCAATCCTAGGGATCTGTATACACTGGACAGTGTGCCTTCAATTTGCTAATACAAATAAGCGCGACCTGCTTGCAGAGGAGACTCAATCAAAAAGACTGGTTGTTTTCAAAACAGTACAAGAATTGATTAGTTTACTTTTATTTTGAATAGCAGAAACACCTTTGAAGGACTTGTAAGCTAGAAACTAAAGATTTTTAATTGTTGTAATATTCAATCAATCTGTTTTTATAATTGTGCTATTGGAATATGTCAAAACTAAGCGCTTGTATATATAGTTGTAAAAATATGGCGAACAAACAAAAGTAGCCTTTGATGTTAATGGATACTAAACATTTAATTTAATTAAAAAGATTAATTATAAGAATTTATCTGTAACCAAATTAGCTTCGATATGGCAATTGGAAATATCCACAATCAATGTCATTTGCATTTTAATAAAAAAAAAGGTTTTGATATTATCTAAAAAGATTTCTTGCGATACCACATCAAACTTTACCTCTGTGTTATGTCTCCTCTATTCTTGGTCCTTCAGGGCAGCTACGGGAGACATTTTCAAAGGACCCATTGTGCGCTCCCTCAATCGAGGCCCCGATTATTGGAAAGAAAACACTCTCATCTATATTTTAAATAATGATCAGGGCACGGGCGGTGAACAATTGGGCGCTTTGGGGTTGATAGATTGCAGGATACCGGCAATAAAGCCTTTTGTGGACGTGTCAAATGTCGTGCAAGAGGGTTTGCTCGTGTTCGTGTTGCCCTGATGTTGAGGCATTTTTCTTTTTTAATTTTGTGATACTCACAATTTGTCTAGGCGCACCATTTTGTATTTGAAATATGGCTCTTAAAATCAACATCTGCTAAGAATAACAAAATCTCCTTACTTAATAAGATTTCATGAGCTCGATTACTTAATGAAAACCATCAAGCGATTTGATTAAGTTTTTTTTCTTGACAGGCGAGGAAACGATTAAAGTATTTATAAGTGTTTTAAGTTCCATTTCTCATATTTTTTGTGTACACTATGACCACTCATTTAATACAAATACGAAATGCGTCTCACGCTAGCAACGTAAAGATATCCTTCCATTGAACACAAATTTGCTCAAAGGAGTTAGGATAGCTCAAGCGTGCATAAGCCCCGAAACCAACTCGATAAATCACTAACCAACACACTATTGGGACATTATTAATTAAAATCGTCCTAAGGAAGCCCACACCTGTCCCAAAGGCGTAACTCCAATCGGTTTAGACAAAGAAGGGCCAATTCGCCTCGGGCAAGTAAATCCTTTTGAGGGTAGTCTTAATCCGGACACGAAGGACCAACTATCGATACAAGAAGCCGTGTTGATGTTTAATAGATATGTGGAGGTGCTTGAGGGGATTGAAAAGGATTTGCTGACAAATTTCCTATGTATGTAAAATTGGTTCGGATAATGTAAAGAATTGATATCTTTAAAATGTGTTTAATTGTAATTTACAAATAAAAGATGAGGGTAATTACAAGATTAACCGGATTGTTTGACATACTTCCGTATTTATCAGTTATATTGCAAGTGAAGTAAGTTTAAAATTGTGAATTTTAAAAATAATATAACAACTTGATTTTTTATTATAATTACTTATATTGTCGAGGATATAACTGAACTTCTCAAACAAATAATTTTGTAAATGATTTCAAAACATTTACAGAATTTTAAAAAATTATCTAAGATAACAGACGTTCATATACATATTATACTAAGCCAGAACCGTTTAAGACAAACCTCTCGACTGAACATTGTTACTAATCAAGATTATTGAACTTAGAGCCATTAACAAGCTAGCATCCTTAAGCAACAAAGCCACCGGTACATGGAAACTTCTGGAATGTTCGTGTAACCGTACTCAAAGTCTTCAACTATCAAATTATCGCCCTTTATGAAGATCCCCGTACGGTGGCTGTTAGACTCTTTGTGCGCCTGGATGTTCATTTAGTGCCAATAAATAACGTCATTACCTGTTCTCAGAGCGACGTGAAGCATCTTTGGGAATAATAGGTAAATGTGGGTCGCCATTAAATCTATTATAAACAGGGCGTGACATAGGTCGCAGTTTATTATGTTCAGGATAAGGTACTGGATGTGACGTCTTATAGTGAAATTATATGATAAAGTTTGCAAGTGAATCTACAAAAATTGTTGAAAATGAAGTTCAAAATCGTATCCAAATGTATATAAACTATAACTAAACCTACTTAAGGTTTAATTTATTTTAATTATACTATTGATTTTGTTAGGTAGCCACTCTTATATACGACTTTGGCACCGCGCCTCGCAGTACTTCGTAAACTTGTAAAACGTAAAGCTCGATAGGAAAGAAAACATAACTTTGTTAGTTTTCAAACTTAGTAAACTATTTCTTAGTATCAACTATTGAAGCTGTATGAAAACAGTGGATTATGAATTGCTATAAAACTCTTCTAGGCTTCTCACAGTAGGCTCTCGGCAATTCCCCGCGTGTCGGCCACCAGCCGCGCTCCGCTCACAATGGGGCTCTCGACACAGAAGTAAAGAAATGAAACAGAGACCAAGCTTCTAATAGCATTATTTGGTTAGTATCACATCTTTGGCAAATACAAGTTGCAATTATTTATTGCAAATATTTATATTAACGATATTGAATGATAAATTCTAAGTTTACTTAATTGTATTATTGCAAGAAATATATTTTTTCACAATTACGTTTACATACATCACCGACACATTTGATCCCTGTCTGAGCCGGTATAAGCCAGTGTCATGAGAAACTGAGTAACACCAGTGAGTCAAGAACAATTTTGGATTTTTGGATTTTAATACTCAACCATAAGGTTAAGAGTCATTTTGACTAACTAAACAATTATTTTTAGACTAACTGAACGTGCTCTCGCATACACGCATCTCTTGTTATTTTTATAATATGAACAATAATTTGTGAACTGAATTTTAAAGTAGGATTCCCTGTGTAATGTTTTAAACTAGCCTCTTTATTTCTACCAGAATTGGTATAAAACTTGACCTCTGTTCCGTTCATCTGCTACCGTGCCCTCGAGTCGCGCTGTAACGAATCCACTACTTGTATCAGTCACGATGCTGGATTGTTTGCGAGGCCCTCAGCAGTGCCGGCTGATGATGTGTGTGGGGCTCATTAGCTGGTGTTTTTCGCGCCTCGAACCTATGTGTTGTGTTGTCTTTGTAATGATCAGATGTGGATATGGTAACAGAAATTTACTAAGAAAAATATAATATAAATATACATATAACAAACAAAAAACATACAAACGTTAATTATATAAAGTGGTTTACTTAAAAGCTGGGAATCAAGAAAATTAGACAATGTTATCTTATACTATAAGTTTGAGAAACATTGTCAAAATTAAAGCTTGAGTTTAGTTATTAATACAGATAAAAATGTTTGTGGTCTTTATTTAGAAGGCCCTACCTATACCTTCATCTTTCTATATATACCTTCCACTTTCTTCATTGCTAACACTAACTTAAACTGTACTTAGCTATCTAACAGCTTCACTCCCGCATTAATTTCAGTTTGAAAATAATATAAAGCCTTACTCATGAAAAATAGGTGTCATACACAAAAATATTTGTGGAACATTTAGCTACCCAATTAGTAAATAAACACTTCAGCTTTATTAAATTAGTATATACATACATAACGTATCAAGTGTACGATATAGTAGAACAAGTAGCCAATATTTTAAAAGTAACAACCTATGACAAAATCAAAACAAAATCAAACAGGGCCCAGTCTGAAGTGGGCACCATCTTGAAGTCGACAACGCTGCTTGGACCCCGAGTCTTTGCGTTGCACCGTTATTAAAATCTCGTGGAACAATCGAGTCGAAAGCGCACTTCCGCGTTCCTTGTACATACTTGGAAGCTGAGGATTGAGGACTACTGGATTGAGCTATTTTGTTGAAAATAGCGCCTAGAGAGCCAGCTGGTGGATTTTCACTTTTGGAATAGTGGTCGTTAAGAGATAAATGGTGGTAAAGACATTTATTTTTTAAATACAATGTAAACTTTAAACTAAATGGGACGTTTACCACAACTTAAAAATATTTAACAAGATATTTTTAGAATGAACCAATGAAAAATATCAAAAAATGGGATTCAAATAATCTGAGAGATTTTGCAGCAAGATAAAATTATATAATCAAAACATCTATATTCTAACTTCTAAAACATTTCCAAGAAAGTTTGTTTTGCAAAGAAAATATACATGTAAATTATTTATTTTATCAGACTTATGTATATTAAACAATCTGATCGAGATACCACGTACTTATAGCTCTGTGAACCCTCATATGACCCAAAATATCGAATGTCGTTTTAAAAATTCTGTCCAGATCCAGTATGAACGTACACCAATGCATGAAATTAATACTAAGGCCTTGCCGAAGGCCCCGAACGATCATTACGCGATAATTATAATGCCACTCCAACAACTAAAGGACTGCCACTCGGAAATCTGATTCTTTCTATTCCGCGAGACCATACTTTTGTATGCAGTCTGCGGTTTTGTGAAAAACAAATTATACAGTGGTAAATAGCCTTCCGATTTAATTAAGTAAATGAGGTGTTTACTATTTAATACTATAATACCGATGAATCAACCCCATAAAAATGGCGTAGAGGAATATATTTAGTAATTTTATTACAAAACCATTCATATGTGTAACAATAAAAATAGAATGACGAAGTAAAAGACAAAAACGTGGCTGTTAATGTTAAGGTTCTTTAAAAAGAACGCTAATAATCCGCTATCTATGTTACACCACAAATCTTGACGTGTAACAAATGAATTTCAACTTTCACCAAATAGCATAACAAACGCAAACAAAGTAACCGAATCCTAATTTATTAACGAGTGAGCAAAAAGCTTGGGATACCTACAATATTTACAGTTGACCCGAAATTAGTGTTTCTTGCCCATAGCTTTGTTGGGAATAAAACAGAATTCGGTACGTCCCCTTAAGGGACACCTGCCAACCATAGGGTCACAGTAACATATATTAATAACACGTTAATTTATTAACAAGCACTGTTTATCCAGGGATTAACTGAGAATAGTTTTAGTTGGACAACAAAGGCCCTGAAAGGGTTCAAAGCGAATTTCTTGCCGACATATTTACCTAAGGTGGCGCTGATAGTAATTTTACTCGAGGTCCGAGTTTCGGTAAACATAGTTCTATACGTGCCACACATTTTGCGAGATTAAACAGTTATCAAAATGTTTGTTTGATGCCAGATATTGTTGATGTTGACGAAACCTGGCATGTGATTTAACATGAAACAATACGGAATCTATCCAAACAGTTCAAAGGTTAATTTCTAATTAAATCAGTGATTCGAGTTAATACTTTGGGGAATTTTACGGGTACTGAACAAGTTGTATAAAATTTGCACTCATAATATGATCATCACAATATAAAACATAACTGAAATTTGGAAAGCGAAGAAAAAGAAACTTAAACGTTTATGATGAAACTTAACTTAAATGTTTAAGATGAAATTAGTCAAACAAATAACTCACAATCAGTTAAATTTCAATTTATATTTACACCGGAAACTAAAACTACTGCAATACAATCCAATTAATGTTTATACAAGAACAATAATGAAGCAATAAAATTGTAAAGCAAATTAACATCGCCTCAAAAATCCCAAGAGCCGACCGCAAATGTAAATTCTTCCAACTTTTCTGAATAATTGAGGTGCAGTCGGGTTTGAAGCCGGCATCAAACCTCGAAAGGTCCAAGCGATACATCATTAATGACTTACTGGCCACATCTATTGTTGCACTATTTAACAACTACCTTTGCCCAGAGGATTTCGTTCAAATTAAACACGACGTTGTATAGAAAATAAAGTGAAGGCGGGACCGGGTGGGCAAATAAAACTATTGTTACGACGAATATTAATTAATGTGAATTGTTAATTAATTTGTTAGGTTTTGCTCGTGTTGCATTCTTTGAATATATGTAAAGCTGGTTTAACACTGGAATAATTTGGATAAAAACATATCAAGGCTTCTGAAAAATCTTATGAACTATAATATGGATCATCACCTACACATAAGTACTTATGAGATCCTATGCCTTAAGACATTTAATTAAGAGCCATAATAAGAAGACACTCACAAAGCAATCAATAGACTAACTGTTAACCAGCTAAAATAAGTAGGTTAGACACTATACCCATTTCAGCTGGATTTTTACCAGTCACAGATTGGTCCAATGAATATTTGCAAGTGCAAATCAAAGCGGGTAAGTAATAAAACATAGAAATACAAAATATATATATTTTAAGATAAATATCAACGAAACATATAATTTTGGCCAGTATAATTATCAATTAGGATAAAAATCGAAATGAATAAGTCTATAAAAACTAAACGCTTTTATTATAATAATAATTCATCATATTATACATTTAATATAACGTTTTATTATTATAACATTTAAAAAATCGATGAGTCGTTATATATAATAAACGTTTTGT
>JADGIL010002259.1:0-10986 GCA_020352625.1 Cactoblastis cactorum
AGCATCTTAGAAAACCGTGCGGTTTACATTACATTACCGCACTCGTGCGTTTTACATTACAATAACGCACAAGTGCGTAATGAAATACATTACGATATTGAAATTGGTGTAATTACAGCCACTTTACGAGCAAATATGTTATAAAAGTCTTAACAAAATTTTAAAGTTTTTTCATAATGGTTTTCTATTTTTTAAGTAGGTACATAAATGTTTAGTAACGTAAATATGTCTAGGTTTATGTTTAATTTTAATACCTATACGATTTACATATTGTTATTTGACTAATATATATTTGTGAAACGAACGTTTGAAAGTCACCTCAGAAGTAGATACCTAACTGCTATACTTATGTAATTCTAAGCTTACTTACTTCCTCGCTATTCCGGAATTGATAGAAAAACACCTGCTTCTATTTTCGCACATATTGTTAAAGTTAATCAAGGGAAAGAGCTTATAACAAAGAATTTTTGTCACAGACGATGGTCTATTAACCCTGTCACCATATCCAAAACTTTATTCTAGCATTCGATTCTTAAATGATATTGTAATATTGTTAATCTGTTATACTTGTATTATAATATAGATTCTATGTTAAAAATGTCTATACGTTACACGGCGGAGAAAGTTACCTGCTCCAATAAAAAATAACGCTGATACCAACACAAATTAAATAACGAGTGTCCGTTATTTTAAAAATCTTTAAAATTATTATTTTTTAATTAAACTTTTAAAGACGTAAAACTGTTTTTTAAATATAACATACATCACGTTAAATGCGCAAATTTAGCTAAAAAAATGTACGTAATCTTGGAAAACCGCTTATCCAATTTTGATGGGATTTTCTTTGGAAGGTTAAAAGTTTTAGATAAGCACCTACGCTAATTTATATCCCATAAACTTATAGGGTTATTTCTTAAAAACAGCTATTAGATATATTGAAGTATTAATAATCCGTAACTTACGCACAGGTGAAGTCGTGGGCATAAGTTAGTTAAATAATATTTGTTTATAAAAATACTTACTTGTACCACGTCCGATTTCATAGTTAATATCGACAAAAACCACCATCTTGCCGTCTTCAAAACTCAGATTATCCTTTCCGATTTCCAAATCCATTTTGAGGAGATCACTGGGACTGTTTTCTGTGTTTCGACATATACAAGATTACGAGCGGATGGAGTACATTACGCGGGAATTGGTAATTGCATTCATGCACGTCTGCATAAGGCGCAGTGTCTCACATACTGACAACCGCTACGATCCGTAAGCCGCGCCTTTCACTTTTAAGTGGCAGACAACATCAAAATAACATTTGTGCATTTATGAGTTGAAATAAGGGTCAAAATAACATTGCAGTTATTTTGCCCCTTCAAGTTCACACACTCAAATTGTAAGTTGGCGGTTTTTGCAGTTTTTCTGTGAATTATTCATATTGATTTTACGTAAATTGTTGTTGCGTTCTTTTGTTGCATGTATAGTCTTTATTTGTTTATTATATACATAGATATTAAAAAAAATACAAAATATCTAACATCTTAACAGATTCGATCAGTCGGAATACTATTGAGTGGAGTAACTATGATCGTCATTTCCCAAGAGTTATAATTAGGAAATCATATTTTCCTTTTTCTTAGATTGATAGAGTAGAAGACGCTTGCATACTTTATTATTCTTCTCAAAAATTGTCTGTCTTTGAAATTAAATTAATTTGTTAAAAATAGACTAGAAGGAATGATATGTAACGGCTGACCCTCTCCACAGGTGCGAGCAATACTCCATGCATGGCCTAATCTGTGTCTTGTAAAAAAGATACAGTTGGCCGGGCGTGAAGAATCGCCGCACTCTGTTGAGATCACCGATGATTTCTTCAATGTGATTCCAATTAGCCCTTCGATGTGGTCTCTAAGGTTGAGATCGCTGCCGATATCCATACCGAGGATATTAAGGCTGTTCCGCATTGCAAGAGTGTTGCCCTGAAGAGTTGAGAGGGGACTAAATGGGGACTTTTTGGACGTGAACGTGCACTTCTGAGTTTTTGGGCATTGAACTCGACCATTTTGTATTTGTACCACATTCGGAAATGTGATTAAAAAATCGGCCGAACTGAATTAGCAAGTCCTCACGCTTACGATCGGTGTCGCCCGATCGTCCGCCGTAAGATCAAAATATCGCCCATACACCCATACATAATACGCCCATGTGGTAGCTTATCATTGGTAGGGTAACGGTTAACGTACTTGACCGATACTCAGGAGTCAAGTCATGGTGGAAAATGACCTTTTTCTGATTGGCCTGGGTCTTGGATGTTTATCTATATACGTATATGTATTTATTATAGTATCGTTGAGTTAGTATCCCATAATCAAGTCTTGAACTTAGTTTGGGGCTAACTCAATTTGTGTGATTTCTCTCTATATATTTATTTATCAAAAGAAACAAGGTGGGCGACAGGACGGTATATCTAGTGAAGTAAGGCTTTAAGAGTGGTATCCCAGGAATGAAAATAAAAGTTTAGGACATCCAGTAAATAGAGTTTTAAAGCTAGCAGTGGATTATAGATAACTGAATATGAGAATGAAAAACATTGAATCCAATTGAATCTTACCAAATTCGTTAAAATCATTGTACTTTGCATGAAAGTACATGCTTGAAAAATGGTCATAATTTGTTTTATTTTTTATTAATTCGCCTTATATTGTAATTAAAACCTAGAGACACAGATAAAGTACTTAGTTAGTTGCTATCTGTGTTTGTCGAATAGATTGATAACATTGTGATAATGAAAAACGATTAATTTGCTAAGGATGCTAATAAAGACGATATAAGTGTAAACCATCGGTCAATGATTCGATTGGACATTTTGTGAGTCGATAAATTTTCTGTTAGGTATTGCCCTTGAGTTGAACCAATAACTTACTTAGCCTAGAAAAGTTGCAATGACAGATAAAGACAGACACATAATTGCTCTTATATCGGCTCTCTTTTCTATTTTCAGCATAGAATTCCCTTTTCAGTTCAGTAATATATTAAAAACCAAAATAAAATAAATATTTAAGGGAGCAACAACAACTTGACCTTTCTGCTTGCTTTTAGCTCGATATTGATAACGGCAACAGGTAGAAGCTTGAAAAATTCGCAGAATTTTTGCCGTTTGCATGCATTTTTTTATAGATGCTATAAGTCAATTGCGAATCCGACTTGCACTGTTGAATGCAGTCAGGACATGGACTTAGTCAGAGTATGAGGTTGGGGGGCGAAAAGCACCTCCTACCGCTATCAATCTGTCTCGCTCGCGTCTCGTACTTTTTTGTAGTGCTGTCCTGGTCACTGTAGCAATATTGAACTATGCATATTAATAACTGTAGAAGTAACTAAGTGATACCTTTAAGTTGAGGCGAGATGAATTATCATAACTCACAAGTAGACCTTGGATCACTAAGTACAAGAGGCGACAGAATTATGCTATTCAAACAGCTTTGATAATAAAACATTTTTATCCTGTTTAAAAATAAACGTAAAATAATTAAGGTCATTAACAATTAATCAATCCTCATTAAAAAGGTGAAAAACAATTCACAAGATAAACTTTGGGTATTTTTTTTAAATTATTTACCTTGATAATACCTACTCTATCTCTTTCAGCTGGAAAAATCAAACTTGTACACCATTAGGATCAAATGCCGTAATTATGTAGATAGATTTGTATTCTTGTTGAATCAATAAGAGTACAAATCTAAGGGTCCATTTTGTTCTTTTTTTACCTAGAATCATGAACGTCCAACGCGACTCTAGGTTTCGCAGCCATTTTCGTGGGTCCATGTTGGGTCATAATCATAAACAAACAAAATCTTTCCCACTTCGATTTATTGCATATATATTTATTTTTAACTCCTTGGATGCCATTTTACTTATTAGAAAAGCAATGGCACAGTTCTTTGGACTATTTTATAAGTTTTTATGGTTCCAAACAAATACTTATGTTGTGTGATTGGAGCGAGTGCGTCAATGAGCAATTCATTAAATTAAATTGTTTTGTATTTAACTGAACATCATAACAAAAATACTATTTGCACAGCTATTTATTCAAAAGTGGCAACTAATCGCTGTTTAGTTGTTACCAGTAACATAGAAAATTTTGCTGTCAGTATATCTAGTTGCGCAGTTTATTATTTCCCAATTAAATTCTCCAACCGAGCGTCTGGTTGCAGTCAGCAGCGTCAGCAGTGAAGCGTCAGAGCGCGGGGTCCACTACCAAATAAACTAAGTGATTTGGCGAGGTCACTGCTTTTACTTATCTGTATTTAATAACCAAGTAACTACAAAAATTAAGCTTTAAAATGTATAAGTTATGTATTTTTGCTTATTTATCACAGTGCCATTTTTATACTTAAGTTTCTAAGTATTCTTACTCGTTTAGATGATTTTCAAAAACAGATATAAGGAATTTTCTTAGAATATTTTACAAGAACTTATGAATAAGTGTATTTGAGCAAATAAACTTGGAATGTTTTTCAATGATTGTTTACTTTTTTAAAACTTTAGTTCATTCACTTGTAGGTTTTTTTACAAAGTAGAATTTCATTACCATTATCCCATTGTTTCCCCAGTTGACGCGTCAGAAGACAGAATTTATACTATCATAACATAATGTTTTGTATAAAGTGATCACAGATATAACTATAATTACATACAATTTGTCATATAAGATTATTGTAGCATTCAAACCTTCTTTCAAAAATTTCTTTTCAAAGATTCTTCTAAATTTTATATTAAATTTATGTGGTTCCATTCATATTAAATACCTACGTATATTCTGTCCAAACCCAGTTGCATATAATTTACTCATTAACAATCTAGACTAATTCATCCATACACAATAATATTATAATATAAAATAATAATATAGTTAACTATATATTATATACATATATATTTTTATTGTTGGATATCAATTTGATTAATTAACCGCTATATACCGGAAATAAATATATATTTAAACTTAGATTAGGCCAATTGTGACATTATCCGTAAATAAGTTTTAGATATTTCTTCTTTATTATAATAGTTGGTTTTTATATTTACAAATAATAATATATTTAAATATGTACCTGTCCTTTTCCTTTACTAGTCGAAAAATAACATTATTATTACAGTTATTTAAAGTACGTTTCTAATAGGTATATTATATATTATTATCACTTTTTATAAAATAAGGTATGTAACATACTTAACCTGAATAATAGGCTTTTTATCAATAATCGGTAAATAACGACCATGTCAAATCTTTATAAAAATAAAAAATATTCAAGACATTGTTTCATGGCATTAATTGAAATGAACACACCTATTTCAAGTTAACATTAACAACATCAATCGGCGGTAAGTTCCACTTAAAATTACCATTTATGTTTAAGTCTAAAATTAAGTATGAAATACGACATTAAAATAACACAAGTCCCTATGGAAAATAAAGCTATAACCACAATAAAGTATTGCTCGGAATTCATTTCGATGTCATTCAGAAATTGCGCGGGAATGCGGTAGTGGCAGTATAGGACTGAACAGGGCAGTTTTTCTCGGTCCATGCCAAATATGGAGAAGACCACTCCGACGAGGCCGTGCTTGAGGAAGGATATGTGGAAAATCCACCTCACAAATCTTGGGGCGTCGCTGAAGCGGAGAAAGAACCCGGAGAATATTGTGAAGGGAAGGATGAAGAACGGCCCGAATATTACGCCATTCTGAAAAATAATTAGCTATCTATTTATTTTCTAAAATTTTATTTCTTATGTTTACGCGAATATTACACATTGAAATGAAACAAATTTAACGGATTTTATCGCGGTTTAATGTAAAAGTTTATTATTTTTGTAAAGCAGTAAATATATAAAAGAAATTGATAAAATGACTCTTAGTCAAGCTTAAACTATGACAAATAATGATGCGTGCTTCGGTTTTGCTAATGGGGAAATTATAGGAATTCTTGTCTAGACTTTTGTGTTTTGTCTGTGGAAGTTTAAATTAGAGTTCATACAACAGTTAATACTATCAATACCTTGTAATTTTTTTTTATTTATAGTAAAGGATGGCAAACGATTGCTGATGGTCAAAATATGTTTTTGTAAAAATATAAAGCAATAATTGTTCAAAACTCCTAACCTTAACATTAAACATGGCTCCATTGAGTAGGCCAAGACAGAGAGCAACGCCTGAGACCATAAGTAAAGTCCAGCAAAAGCCGAAGAACCTCCTCGGTTCTGGCGGCTGACCCGTCATGTAGTACACGATGCAGGCATAGGCCAGCGTGCATAGCCCCTGTGTGGGCAGCGCTGACACCAGGGTTGAACTGTAGTAGGCTGCTGTGGAGTACCATCGGTTGAAGAACTCCCGACGGACTACTGGAATTTCTTGGGGAACTGGAAGTTACATAAATTTTACAGTTAGAATGCATCCTTGAAATGGCAAGTAAGTAAATCCATAAATATGAAAGGAAATAGGAAAGTTTGTTTGTTAGTTTGTCCATCTTCATGTCAAGACGGAGCAACAGATTATTGTGATGTTTTTATGTTGAAGGGATGGAGAGTACCAAGGCTACTTTTTGTCTTTTTCTATTCCCATTGATTTTGACGTGAGTAAAGCCGCGGGCAAAATTTATATAGTCAACTTGTCCAACAAATACCTTTACAAAATACTTTTACTTTAAAAATACAAAATTTTGTATGTTCACACATAACGTGCAGTGCCTGATGTCGAAGAAAAGGAAGCTGGTATTACAATTAGTGTTACTTAAACCTACGACTTAAGTGACAGTAAAAAACCTTTTGAAAAACAGAACTTTTTAAAACACTCACAGTTAATGGTGACAGCACTGAACGCAGTGAACATGAGGAACATAAGGCTGAAGTACAGCATATTGTAGTTGTCTCGTACGTAGCGCGCGTCGTGCCCAATGTTGAAAAACAGGAACCCGATGAAGAGGGCCATTAAACAGTGGATGCCCGTCAGGATCAGCGTGAAGCTGGGGTCTCGCCATATTGACTAGAATATTTGGAACAATAAACGGATTAGGAAGTAAGTAGAAGGGTTTGATCGTATATTAAAATGATTTTTGCAGAAAGGGACAGATCACACGGATTGTGTTGGCCCCAAACTAATTTCGCGACTTATGATAGGTAGAATATTTGATTTGCCATAAATACCAAAACAACAGTAAAGAAATCTAAAATTTATAAAAAATAAAAATCATAAAAAGAGTTCCTATTTATAAACTGCCCATTAAAATAATCCGCAATAAATTTTGTGAATATAATTTTTTGGTCTGAATAGTCTAAGTAGGTTAGCACTCATAATAATTAAATGATGCTTACCAGTATAGAACGTCTCGTTAATGTTGAGAACTGTTTCCAAAATGATGTGGAATATGTACTTTTTAATGATAATAAAATCTTATTCGTTGGGTCTTCCTTTGGTGGAGGTAAAGTAGTCAGGTACACTTCGTTACATATTTGAATTTTTTTATCTGAAAATAAAAAGAATTTGGTTGTAAATAGTGTGTTGTATGAATTGAATGGATACTAATCAAGTGTTATAACCTCAGTAAATTTTTTCTTTTTCAATGACAGAAATACGAAACGTAATAAGTACAAATCTCAGATTAGAAAAAAATGTTAAGTGATCACCGCCGCCCATAGACAACTGCAACACCCGTGGGGTTACAGAAGCTTTGCCGGCCTGTAAAAAACCTCCGCCCTCCCCATTTGGAGAAGTTGGGCCCCCGGCTCCCCCACTCACCGGACGGAGCATGACGGCTGATAACCGCCACTCAGGTGTCGGTCTTCTGTGGGAGTGTAATACTTCCCTGGACGAGCCGGCCCATTCGTGCTACAGGCTAAATATAAGCCTGTAGCTGGCTCCACACCACTACAAGTAGTGGCACCATACCACTACTAGTAGTGGCTCCATACCACTATAAAAATGATTTAAGTTTTCTATGTGTAACTACTTATTGAGCTCCGACGTTTCGGATACTTTTCAGCTTCCGTGAAGATGGATGCTGAAAAGTATCCGAAACGTCGGAGCTCAATAAAATTCCTTTGTGTGTAGTGATTAAACCGCGATAAAATCCGTAAAATTTGTTTCATTTCAAAATTTAGTTTAGTCTTATTTTTATTTTATGTTTTGTGTAGGTAGTGCTTTTAAAGTTAAGTGTTAACTATCTTTTTCTTTATTTATTTTGTTAAGGCGTGTACAAATTTTACAAATAATGACTTAGGAAAAAGCTTCGCTATTTTCAAGTACGTATAAATAAATAATTTAAAAATACTTACCATTGAAATTATTAGTCATATTACTATGAATCCATTCATCACTTCTTCCGTTTTGAGAAAATTCAACGAGTGTTCTTTGAGACTCGCACTCCCCGCATAACTCAATTACTGGAAAAAAACAAAATTTACTTATTTTAAATAATTGTTTCTGAATATTTTAATAATTATCTGTATTCTACATAACATACATAATTAACATATTTCAACTTGGAAAATCTAAAATATATCATAGTTTATTATTTAAACGATATTGACTGTATAATTATTAAAATTAACTGTAACATTCGTAGCAGACGTTATAACCAATCTATGAAAAGTAGGAAAAATTCTATACATTCTGGAGTATAAGCGAAAGCATTGAGTGGCACTTGAGTGACCTAAGTAAGTTATAATATTTTAATGAGCTCTTGTACGACTGGCAAAGGCCAGTAAATTTTCTTCAAGAATGGTATCAGCGAGTCTTTTCAGCCCAAGTAAGTTACCATTGCATATAACTGGTCTTTTAATAGGAGGACTGCTAAAATTTAAACTATGAATTATGAATTGCTGACTGCTCACTTACAATGCTCCACTGGGTTGTGGTACGGCTGGCAAGGTCGGTCAATCTTCTTAAGAAAAGGTAGTAACGAGTCCACTGAGCCTATATAAGCGCAGTTTCCTTCCACCATGGCATAAAGCCGGTCTATTAAGGGGAGGAGGGTGGCGGAGGGCTGGTGCATGGTGATCACTACCGTCCGTCCCTGCCGGGCCAACTGGTGTAACAATTCTATTATTTTCTTCGTTACTGAACTGTCCACCCCACTGAAAAAAATAATAAAAATCCTCTCTTAACATACCTTCTTGACAAAAAGAGGATGAAAACATTCATCCAGGGTCGGCAACGTGTGATATAATTTATCTATGATGTTTCTAGCGTCCATAAGTTGAGGTGATCCCATCAGGTGGGCAGCATGCCTGTTTGCGTGTTTCGTTAGGTATAAAAAACTTACAGTTACTTTCAATATACAACTATTTATTACAAGAAAACATGAACATCTTTAATGATGATGAAAAAAAAAATTGGGTCCTAGGAAATATTCCTGCCGTTCCAAACAAAAAAGTTGTTTACAAATAGTATACAGACGACTTTGAGTAATCGGGGGACTTAGATAAAAAATACATTGTTGAAATAAGTAAAAATTTAATCCGACACAATAGATAAGATCTGATACCTACGATCGCTTAGGGGCAGATAAGTACGTTTGCCTGTAGGTGTGAAAAAATACTAAAGCAAAAAAAAAAAAATAAACTTAGGAGCTATTAAATGGATTTTTGTTTTTAACCCTCGACAAAAAGAGGGGTGTTATAAGTTTCACGTGTGTGTATGTCATTCAGTCTGTGGCACCATAGTTTCCAAATGGGTGAACCGATTTGGGTTTTTTTTTTGGTAGAATGGTGACTTAATCGAGAATGTTCTTAGCTATGTTTTATGAAAACCAGTGCAGCCACTTGAAGGTCATCAGCTCTTTTCCGAGGTAGTCATTCATTTAATGGACTCTAAATACACTTCTACTGCACTCATCGTGTTAAAACTTGATGATAAACAAACACGATAATAATATGGTGACCTTGACCTGATGCTGCAGCTAGGATAGTCTGCATTCTGTCTGTCATTTTAAAAGAAACTTATTCCACGTACGACCACACTGTGGAACGAACTGCCTGCAGTGGTATTTCCGGACCAATACGACATCGGAACCTTCAAGAAAAGAGCGTACAAATCCCTTAAAGGCCGGCAACGCTCCTGTGACCCCCCGAGAGTTCCAGGTGTCTATGGGCGGCGGTGATTACTTAATCACACTCATTAAAAAGGGGTTGATGGATAGATAAAGACTTCGGAAGATTACGCAAAAAGAGGGGCATTACTTATAAGTTTAGTTTGACGTGTGTGTTTTGTGATATCATGTCGGGGTTTTGTAAATTTTTAATTTAATAACTTGTTAAATTATAAATTTTGAGCCTCATAAGGTCAGTATTTCTAAGGTTAATTATGAATGATATAAACAATAGTCTGTTACGAAACATATGCATGTTAATACAAAGTGGCAATGAACTAAAAACTGTAATCGTGATTAACGATAAGATAGTATTAGTGTAGATGCTACTTATTAATATCAAATAAATGAATATTTGTATGAATCATGTTACTGATTGCGCTATTTAGTTTAACTGGACTAAATATACTAAAAAAATTGTCATTACTGTTATTAAGTTTATATATAAGTCAATCAACATCAAATCAAATCAAATCCATAGAGATTTTATTTTTTTGAAACGGAGAGTCAAATGAGCAAGCGGGTCACGTGAGTTGCTTTGTTGAATCATCCGATAATCTAAAAGATAATCAAATAACATTGAGGATTTTTTTAATATGATAAACCTGGGCACTTACTGTATTATCGTTTATTTATGATTCATTGATACAAAAATAAAACAACGTTTAAAAAAAACCGACTTCAAATGTGCGTATTGTACACAATAACTAAAAAGAATAAAATAATAATAATTAGCGTTATTTTCAAATAGTGCACCGCTTGAAGTCGGTGCCTCTTATTAACAGCAGCGCCATCTAGTAATAACGATTGAAGTATAATTATTCCATTTTACTAGATTTACGGCA